>WBNM01002457.1:502138-535380 GCA_013399055.1 Ramphastos sulfuratus | reverse complement strand
ACTCCTAAACCCATCACACAGAGCTTCTAGACAAATTCAGGCATAGTCCAGATCATACCATGGGTTTCCTTTCAAGCTGTTTCAGCTTACATTTGCTCTTAAAAAATAATATTTAAAGTGATGGTTTTACCTTCCCTTGGATTTTCATCTCTAGCTTTTAGCAAGAAGTTTCAACACACAGTTTTAGCCAGCTAGGTAACAATCTATGTATGTATTTTAAGACCTGTGACCTGGCATGAGGATCACATATACTTTATTAAGCGAGAGATTTGTCAAAAATGGTGTTCTACCACCCCATCACTAAATGGCCATTACTGTACTATACAGAATAGAATGTATCTCTCTGGAATGTCTGGCTCATAGTTTGTGAACAAGCTTCAGTGATGTCTAGTGCATGCAGGCAACACACGGAGGGCTGTGAAAGCAGCTCAGCCTTGGATTGCCTTGAGGCCCTATCTATGCAGAGGGGACCCATGAGGAGTTGTATAGATAGCTCAGCCCCAAGTTGTCCATAAGCCATAGATCAAACAGGGCAGTGCTGCATCAGAGAACCAAAACCTGAGCCTTGAATTCCTACAACAAATAATATGCCCTGAATCTCAGTTCAAACTACTAATCAGTTGCCCTGGAAAGTTAGATAAAGAGAAGCTGGGGAGTTTCATTATTGGTTCCAGCTGACAGCCTTGTACATCCAGACAATGACAAGATCAGTAAAAGAGAAGTAAAAAGTGGAGCGCAGTGACATGAGCCATGGATGGAATAAAGATAGATAAAGAGAAACTCCATTACATTGCCTCAGATGGTACACTCCTGATGGTACAATCCACTCAGGCATAGTCCTGCCCACAGTCACTTGAATCAGGGGATAAAAGCCTTAAGGGTTAGGAATGGGGAGTTGCCTCTCCAATGCTACACCTAGCTTCTATGGAGACTACTCCTCCTTGGTCAGGACACCAGCCAGGGACTCTTTCCTGGGACTGAGAACCCTCATTGGCAGGGTAAGCAAATATTTAGCATGCTGTAAGTTTGTAACCTCGAGTGATTAACTAACACATATGATGTTTAGTGTGCTTTTAGGTCATTGTAGTATACTCTTGCTTCGAAATTGTAACAGTACATTCTTCCATTGTATTGGTGTGGCATATTAGATCTGGAAGTGAAGTTCAAATAAATAATTTTCTTGAGCTCTATAATTAAACCTGTGAGGAAGCTCAACTTAATCATGTACCTTCCAGTTAAACCTGCAAGCAAAGCTTAAATAAATTGTTTGCTTGAACCACGCAGGTTAATCTCTTTTCATTACAGCATTATGACATCAGTTCTCTATGTCCTTCTTATTGTATTTCTTAACTTCCTATTTGTCCCTCAAGACCTGCAAGGCCATATATTTTTTTGCTGACACATACCCCATTAATTGAAAATCATCCATGTATGAAACACTCTGTCAGAAAAACTCTTTAGTGATACAGAGTGAAAGTAAAGCAAGCTGTAAACATGCCTAGCAGATCCATGAAACAGACTGTGACAACCAAATGCAGACTGAAAAGCTGAATATTTTTGTCTAGATGTATCTTAAGGTGTTGTTGTTTGCCTAATACAGTCAGTGTCCAATTTTCCATCAGTTTCACATAAAGGAAGATTAATAAGCAAGCAGATGTCAGCACTGATTCCACATTATGATGTGGAAGCACCACATAATTATTCATTCAATCTAAATTTGTGAACTTCTGCACAAAACTGCAGTGACTAATAATCTTTCCTGTTCATTTTAGGTGAGATATATAGAAAGCAAACTCTAAAATCTTAAAGTTCTGTGCAAGATTTTTCCCTGTTAAAATCATCTGGATTTTTAGACTAGATTGTTTCAGTTGCTTTATGGTATTCTCAACTGTTGATTCATTTTTAACAATTCTAGCTATGCCATTTTTTTTTTAGCCAGTTACCTATTAAATTAGATTTTAAAGCATAATTGACATTTCTTGTAGATATATCCCAGTTTATTAGTCTCCTGTTTGCAGGGGGGAGAAGGGATGTTTTTTCTATTTGTAATTATATAAAAGCCATAAGAAATCTATCAGTAAAAGCTCACTGTTTCGTAGGATATGCAGAGATGAGCTCAGAATTTTAAAAAAATATCGACAGAAGTTTTTTTTTCATTTGCAGGTGTTTTTACACAGCATTTTAGCATTAACTACAGAACATTAGAGCATTAGGCCTTTCCCAAGGGAAGGGCAATCCCATAGAAGGCCAAGTTTGGATGCTAACCCAGCAGTGTGGTGAATCCTAACCTTAAGTTGAATTCCTCCCTGCACACCAGGACGTGGGATCCCAGAGCACAATGATCCTCTGACCCAGCAGGCGCAAGCATGGTGACATTTGCCTCATTGCACAGTGTCGCTGAATTGGAACTTGCACAAGTTTGGGTTCAGGAATTCAGCTGATAAAGGTGGGTTCAGATTCCCACCTGAACCATTTGCTCAACCTTTTTGTTTGGCTTTGAAAGGGATCTTCAAAGAAAATTACTGTAGCTATACCATCTGGTGCCATGACCACATTTGCATTTTTGACAAAGCTTTCTTTAATATTATTAATGACTTGGGTGGGTTTTTTTCCAGCTACAAATGTTTGGGATTTTCTTAGAGCAGCCGTTGAACACTTTCTTTTCAGTATCCAGGCAATTTAAAGAACCAGGGAGAATCAGGTAACAAATAGCTGCGTGTTCTTGTGACCAGAGTGCAAACCAATAGATGAGGGATGCTGTTGAAGGACCACTGCTGGTGCTTTTACAATCTTCTCTATNGCACACAGAAGACTGCAGCACAGTTATTAATGATCCAACAGTTTCAATAATCACAGAATCAATCAGGTTAGAAAAGACCTTCAAGATCATTGAGTCCAACCCATCACCTAACACCTTGTAATTAACTAAACCATGGCACTAAGTGCCTCATCCAGCCCCTTTTTAAACACTTCCAGAGACACACCATCTGTATCAAGAAGCTATCCTCTATACTCTATAAAAACCTTCTAGACTGCCTCCTCTCTGCTGTGTTACGTTCCCAGCAGGTATCTGGCAGGTTAAAGTCTCCTACAAAAACAAGGGCTGGCAATCCTCAAACATACTGCAGCTGTTTATAGAATAATCCATCCACCTCCTTTTCCTGATTGGGTGGCCTATAACAGACTCCAACCTGTATGTCAGTCTTACTGGTCTGCCCTCTGATTTTTACCCATAGGCACTCTATCTGCTCATCATTGGTCTCAAGCTCCATGACGTCAAGAGCCTCCCTAATATACAGGGCCACCCCTCCACCCCTTTTCCCTCTCCTGTCTTTCCTGAAAAGCCTATATCCATCTATTGTAGTGTTCCAGTCATGTGAATCATCCCACCATGCTTCTCTGATGGCGACTACATTGTAGCCTTCCTGTTGTACCAAGGCTTCCAGCTCATCCTGCTTGTTGCCCATACTGTGTGCATTTGTGTACATGCATTTCAACTGGGCTGCTGCTTTCACCCCTGACCCTGGCTTACCACCCTCAGCTTCCTCTCCAGAGAGCCTGGTTCCATCACCTTCCCCCCTCAAACCTAGCTTAAAACCCTCTCAAGGAGGGCTGTCAACTCATGGGCTAGAATCCTTTTGCCCTTATGTGACAGATGAACTCCATCTGCCGCCACTAGACCCAGTGCTGAGAAAACTTTCCCGTGGACAAAAAACCCAAAGTTCTGTTGTCAGCTGAAACATCAGTTTAATAAAAGTAAATTATGTAGGAATCAAGCAAGAATCACCTTCTTGCAACAGCACAGCTATAATGTATGATAATGATGATTATACAGTCCAGCTTTTAAGTTTTCATTCTAGCTTTCTTTATTTTACATTTATACATTAAAATTAATTAAACCAAGATGTCAAACAGTGCACTTAGCAAAGAAAATTTTCAAATTAATAGCTCCTAATCCTTGAATACAAGAAAATGAAAGTATTTTTTTTAAATGCTGAGATTTTATGTTTTCTTCAATTTGAGTGGAAGTTTTGCTTTTAAGATAATAAATGCAACAGGACAGGCAACTTAGCTCTCCAAAAGGAATACAAAGATGATGCAGAACTAGATGTTTCTGAACAATGACAGCATCAAACTGGTGGTAGCTACTTTCCAGAATTCATTCAATAGGCTGGTACTGGAACCCATTACATGGCTAAAGAAAATGTGTTTGGAACCCTCTTCCAGGCTTAGTTGCAAAAGTAAGCTATCTCTGTATTTGTCCACAGAACATGGGTCTTTAAAGCAAACATACCAGTAGCCAACAAATCTGCAGAGATGTGACTGTCACTCCACTTTCCACAGCTCCCCTACAGCCAGCCTGCAGAGACCTGCAGCCACAGAGCTAGGGGCAACCAGCAGCATCCTCACAGGGCTGTATCTATCCCTGCCCTCCAAACCCACAGGCCAGCCTCAAGCACAGATTTAGCCTTGAGACAGTGGGAAGGCTTTTTTGAATATTTTCAATTTTTTTCTAAGTGAAGATCTTTCTTTTTTTTTTTTTTTAACAGTGGAAACGCAAACCTTTGTAGGGGAATTAAATTCTGGCTGTTTTCAGATGACATCTGTGGAATTTCAGTTTTGGGTATTTGCAGACTACTGGCTGAGAATAGTCTCTCACTTCTCTGCCAGCTGTGCTAACTCTCACAGGAGTTATTTATATACTCCACCAGTTTTGTCACCTAGTTAGCATACTGTCTTCAGTGGAGGAATATTTCTTTTGTGCCTGCAGACATCTCTTTATTTGGTCGGTTTTGTTTACAAAAGTACAAACCATTGCTGGAATGAAACACAGTTAAGTTTTAAACACACTTAAGTGTAAAAGACCAAAATAAGATAGCCAAGAGGGGGGAAAGATTAACAAACAACAGCACAGCTTAAGTTAGAAGGGAGTAAGAAGGGGAAAGGGATGAAAACTCTCACTTAATCTTAACTGTCGTGGGCAGAGATATTGAGACCTGAATGTCAAAAAGCTCCGGTTAGTGTCCAGGAAATATTTTACTGTGCTTTCACAGTAAAAATACACAGAAATGAGAAATGGTTGTGTTCCAACACTGATGGAAGGACCTGCATAAAACTGAAGGTACCATTTTTCTCTTGTGAGTGCTCCAGAGTTTTGTGCCCTGTTGCCTCTGCCGTATTAATCCATACTTGCTGAATGGGATTCTCCAGTCATACTTTGTTCTCCTCCTCCGTGATGATTTATTGTGACATTATGCTACTCATATTCCAGAGGAACACTAAGTATAATTATCTTGGCTGGATGGATCCCAATCTGCTTTTTAAGTACATTTTACAGAAAAACAAACTGTGTTTTCTATTATTTCCAGCCAAATGAAATAGAGCAGCTTCCAGAAGTAAAGAGGGCACCTGCTTCAAAGTAGCAACAGCACTGTGCTTCGCAAGGCAATCAAAAACCATTTAAATTAGGAAGATGATGTAGGTGGACTGAAAATAACCCCACCGGAATTTTACTGGGAAGGAAGGGGGATAAATATGTCAGTTGTTGCAGAGACTGCTGTGTTCTTTTTAGCAAGTAAATAGTCATATCCTGTCTTATATTTCACAACTGAAATACATGTTCAGACATGCTGTGGTGATTCACATTTGATTGGCGTATTTAAAAGTGATTTTTGACTGATGACAGTGAGTTCTGACTGATGAGAGAAATGACTATCATGATAAATGAGACTACCCCATCTGGTGACATCCAGCTTCCTGAAAAAGGTTCAGATTAAATGTAGGAAAGCAGGAACTTGTTACAGAATCCAAATGTTCTTGTAGTATGTAATAATGACAAAAGTCGAGTCTATCAGTTGGGGTCAGGGGTAGTTTCATGCAAACAGTAAGATAAAACAAAAGCAGAAAAAGCAGATTAGGCAGGTGAAATGAAACAAATAATAAAACTATTGTGCTGCTTTAGTGCCACCAGATAATAAAACAGTACTTTAGAACAACTGTGAAAACAAGAATTACATTTTTATATTAGTTTAACTGCTGCATCTAGAATGCAAATAGGAAAAGATGCCACTAGAGGATGGAATTGAACAGGCTTGCAATGCGGAATAGAATACAGCTACATATGTCTTTTATCAGTGCAAGTACTGCAGGCCAGCACACCAACCACAGTTACAAAATGTGGAACTCGCCCGTCTTGTATTAGGGGCCGATCTAGGTAAACCTTGCTTAGAGGAAATATTTATCAATCTGTCCTCTGACGTGTCCCTGCCTCACTCCACTTCTCCATTCTCTTGGCCAGCATCTACCTTCTTCATACTGCATTTATTTGAGTAATATCACATCTCCAAAGAATGACAGATCACCTCATATGCTTAAAAAGAAAAGACAGTCCTTTGATCAGAATGTGTATCTTCCCTGCTCACCAAAGATCTTAAGAGAAGGGGACAAAATGGTCTATGAAAAATTTATTTTTTTCAAGTGGAGAAGTCCTCATTTTTCTCTTTCTCCAGTCAAGCTGATTTAAACTCTTTTTATTGAAGTCCAGGTATCAGTGGCATTGTAACTTACTGTCTGGTAGACTACTGCTGAGTGAAAACACGAAGCAAAATCACGGTCTTAAATGCGTGATTTCATACAAACTAAAGAAAATGTGTCTAAATGTAAGGCCAGCATTAAAGGATTTACCAGAAAGTAAAATTGTAACGGTGGCACAAAACGTAATTATGTCAAGAATATGTACATGGGCAACTGATGACAGCTGATGTCAGTCTTAGTGTGATTACCATCACTTTTATATGCATCTCACAGCTTCTTGGTGACAGCTGTCACAGCCTTACATATAGAAATATGCATCTACTAAAATATCATTGGGCCTTATTAATTCTTGTACAGAAAGTTTTCACTAAAATGACAAGAGAACAAATTGTCATTAGTCTGTGATGGGTAAGTCCTGAGAAACTCCTCCGATATCCATCTCAAATGTCCCTATGAATTCTTTACATTGCCAATTCAGGTAACCGATTAATATTGATCATCATTTGATTGCTCCTGTTTAATTTTTATTTTTGCCCTTTTTTTTTTTCTGTTAAAAGACATAGGTAAACAATCTGGACATCTGTAACCCTACAATGAATATGACAAACAGCTACAGCAGTTTTCAGCTATAGAAACATGTTTACATTTGCCTTTGTAAATGCATTTAGATGAGGTGTTCAGAATGAATCCAAGCAAATATGGTCTGATTCTTTTTATTGATAAAGATACTTGATGCCATTTGAGAAACTGACATTTAAATGAGTTTTCTTTAGAAGATTATGCAAAGAACAGCAGAGAGAGAAATCAAGAAGATTCATATCTAACTCTTTTTGTTCTAAATTCTTTGTAGCTTAGCTGCAGTGTTTAAATGGTGCTATAAAGCACTCACAAAATGCTACCCAACCTGTTAGGCTCTTCAGCTACTCTGACCTGTAAATGCTGTGGCAGTATATACACACATGGGAAAGTCCTAACAAAGTTGAACTGCTTTGCACTCGTTTTGAAGCTAGGCTCTGTCACGATTTGGTAGCTACTCATAACAATTCCACTTGTGGGACTTACTGTAGTGATATACTCAGATTGTGTCAGGCCTTGTCTAAGGCTCAGACAAAGTGGAAGTGACCATCTTCTTTTCTCCACCATGTCAGACATTCACCCAGATTGTAGGAAGGGCAGCATTAGGAGCTCATAGAAGACTTGAAATCACACCCTTACCTTACAGTAAGTCGCTTGATCACTAGGCCTTAAAGTGTTTAGGGTTTGAATACTTTCATTCCTCTACCTTCTGTTGTCATATTGTGAGTAGAAGAGCAGCAGCTTACTGACATGATTTGCAGAGAAGAATTATGTTCCTATGAGGTTATTTGCACAGGACAACCTTTTGTGCTGTCAGCCAGC
The DNA here is from genome assembly GCA_013399055.1 of Ramphastos sulfuratus. Taxonomy (NCBI): domain Eukaryota; kingdom Metazoa; phylum Chordata; class Aves; order Piciformes; family Ramphastidae; genus Ramphastos; species Ramphastos sulfuratus. Next base: position 527,448 of record WBNM01002457.1, on the reverse strand, counting down.
CACAGAATGGGAATCTTTAACTTACAAGAAATCACTTATCTTGGGCATCCTGCCAAGAACGTGCTAGGCTCACACGGTCTAAATAGGAATGTAAATGATGGATCCCTTTAACTTGTAGACTAGTGCTAGACTAACTTTCAAGACATGTTCATGTTAAATGGAAGTGTGGTGATTACTGAGCTTATGTAGCCATAATAAAGAGAAGAAATCCATGCTAACTGAAGTCAACAAACCTCTTTAAAGCTAAAACACCTGGATGCTGAGTTCTTGCTTCATAGTAACTGACAACTTCAGAAAGAGCTTCCTGCTGCTCCAGGATAGTGAGTTGCTTACAATCATATTTATAAACAGTCTGGAGTTTTACAGCTATCAAATCAAGTTTATATTTTAAAAGGAAATCTACGGAAATTCAAAAGGATGCCTCAGAAGGGTTCATCTTATGATATCAGTGTCATCTTATGATATCAGTGTATAAACATGATAAACATAATATATAGGTTTTTTATCATATGATGGAGAGAATGCTCTTGTAAGAACTGGGGAGCAGAGTTTTTAAATAGATTTTTCTAAAGTATCTTATCTGATACTTGAGGATGGTGGGAAGAACTGGGGGGGTTCTTGTTTCTTTTTTTTTTCCAATGTGGTGTTTTGGTGGGTTTACTCACACACACACAAAGTCCAAACAGTGACTTACTGGAAAATTAGGAGGCTTTGGCCGGTAAATGAGAATTTTAAACTAGTGACCAGGTGTAATATCAAGATTTCCGTTGGACTCCCATTTTATTCAGTTATACTAGTCTAAAGCAGAATGAAGTTCTTTTAGTGCAGCCAGATAATTAAAGCAAAACCTCCATCAGACCCTACTCTGAATATTGATGAGGCAAATTGCTTGTGGAGTTACTTTGAATATTTTTTCCTTAAGAGAATATTTTACTGTACTTTTAATGTATGGTTCTTTTAGCAGAGTGGAAAATAGCATTATCAGATGAAGTGATTGCAAAAAATAGTGTATTTTCTAGAACAATGCTAGACTGCATTTGCATTGTAGTAAATGTAGTGTACAGCATTACAGTGGAAGAGATGCTAGAAGGATCACACCTATTTTCATTACTTTGACTTCTTATTTTAATGTGACCATTCATATTTGTACTCATCTACAAAATCTCATTACATAATATTTTCACTTGTCAGGAGATCTCTGCGTTACAGGGTTTCTGCCAGAAAGGTGAGATTGTCATTTAGATGATGTTCTTGAATTTGTTCTGTTTTTCTTTGTCCTACCCTCTTCCTGTATTCTTGCATTTTAATTTAGATCTTCATGAAATTAGAACCAAATCAACCTTATGTGGGGCATAAGCCATTTTTTAATAGGGGTATAAGTGTTATGAATTCTTATACTGCTTTAATTTTATTTGCTTTATCTTTTCAGGTTTTAATGTATTTGCTTCACAGAAAGAAAGCACACAAAGTTATCTTGCAGTGTCAGCTAAAAGTACTTCATTTGTTCGATATCTTGCTGTCTTTGTATTCAGATAAGCTTTATTAATTCAAGGACATTTAGTGTGTATGGACTAATAAAATACAGGAAAGGAATTTTAAAATTAATATTGAAAGCAAATCAGAGAATGAATCAGGCTTACTTAGATGCAGAGAATGTTCCAAAAAGAAACATTACCTTATGTTGATGATAATCAAATGTATGTTGTCCAGCAAATCTCAGCATTTTGCAGTTAATGTTCTATAAAAAGAATATTACAAAACATTCCAATCTTGTTTTTACAAATAAAACAGTAAGAACACCCTCATCTCTCAGTGTCATCCAGTGAGGTGTTACTTTTTTGCTGGGATAGGAGATTATTGGCATCTGAGGAAATGCAGAATTAACTAAGCCTATACTCTACTCTACTCTGCATATAAATTTGTGTGGATTAAGTTGAAAGAGGCATTTTAAATTAAAAAAAAAAAAAGAGAGAAGAACTTGGCCCCAGCCTTTTTAGACTCCTTGATGTTAAATAGCAATAAAATATATCTCTTCAGTCTCACCTATACAGGATTTTTCCTTACAAATCTTTTTTATTGCATCATTGGAGTCATCATATTTCATTATAATTTGATAAATACTTATGCAACAAAATAGGTAGTTGTTTCCTGTAAAATTTATCACTCCCCTGCTTAGATGAACAGGGGAGAGGGAAAATGTAACAAGAGGCCTGTAGGTCGAGAAAGAAAAAATTTACTAAGGCAAAGAGAAAGCAAAGGCCATGCATGGAAGCAAGAGCAAAGATGTTATTCTCTACTCCCCATCAGCAGACAATGTTGGGTCATTCCTCAGGAAGCAGGGTTTCAGTATGCATAGCAGTTGCTCCAGAGGGCAGATGCCATTAACAAATACCTCCGCACTTCCTTCTTTTGTATCACTTAGCTTTTGTACCTCAGCCGATGTCCCGTGGTATGGAATACCTCGTTGGTGAGTTTGGGTCACTGGCTGAGTTGTGTCTCCTCCCAGGATCTTGCCCATCCCTCAGCTTGCTGCTGGCCAGAGGGGGAGCGTTTGAAAAGCACAACCTTGGTGCTGTACAAGCACTGTGGCAGTAGCCAAAACTGGTGTGTTCCAGCTAGCACTACCAAACACAGCACTATGAAAGATCCTATGGAGAGAACTAATTCCCATCTCAGCCAAACCCAAGACAGCACATAAATCCTGAACCTAAAATTTAGATAGGAATTGCTAGGTGACTAAGCAGTATGATGATACCTGAAAATTCAAATGCAAAATGAAGTAGATTAGAAGGAATAATTAGAACCATTCATGAACATTACTAGGTTCTGAACTACCAAGAAAGAAGATGCAGGTACCAATTTGAGGAGCTGAAAGAAAAATTCTGTTCGGCATCCATTATTAATCAAAAAAACATATGAAGATGCATGCAGAATATGAAGGAAAATAAGACATTCAACAGACAGAAGAAAACATATCTTACAGAGTCAGGAGGAAAGCAGGGTACTCTATAATGTTTGTTCAGCACTGTAAAGAATACTGATATTCATCCATATTTGAAGACTGAGAACGTGGGCCAGCTAAGCTTAGAAGCTGGGTGACCCACTGAATTTTTTGTGTTTAATTCACCCTCTTAGGAATATCATTCACTCAAAGCATGAAGAAAGTAATGATTGGGTTTTTTTTTCCTGTGGCACAGAACCTGAAGCGTGTGGCAGAGACATGGATGGATGAGTTTGCAGAGTACATTTACCAGCGCCGGCCTGAGTACAGACATCTCTCAACTGGAGATATCTCTGCCCAGAAGGAACTTCGCAAGCACCTTAAATGTAAAGATTTCAAGTGGTTCATGGCTTCGGTGGCTTGGGATGTTCCCAAATATTATCCTCCTGTGGAACCTCCACCTGGTGCTTGGGGGGAGGTGAGTAATACACAAATTAGATGAAATTCAAATGAGTCTAACATTTTACATTGTGAGAAACTAAAATTATGGATAAGTAGTGTTCTTAAGGGAGTTCCCAATGCCTGGAACAAACTCTAGAGTAGTCATTAAAATAAGAAACTGTCATATTTTAGAACTATCATTGTTGCTTTTATAATTCATTACAATTTTGTGTGTACGGGCCGTAAGATGCATGCACAATGAGGACAAGAGTGTGGAAAAGAGTATGTTGCACTCATTGCGTGTCACAAGATGATTTGAGATGTTGAGAATCACCTTAGTGAAAAATGAAATCTGAAGTCACCTGTTTTTCATATTCACTTACATACCTTCTTAACAGTTCTATGTAGGCGGAGTTAAGTTTGCTCTATGTTGCTCACACATGCAAGTGTGACAAAGGAAGCCTTGGTACTTTTCTTTTTAGAAGATTGGGTTTTCTCCTCTTGTAGTCTGTGTTCTGTAGGTACTGTAATGACCAAATACCAGTAGCAGGCAAATATAATTTGATGCTTGAAGGGTGAGGGAGTGGAGAGAACACCAAAGAGAAGTTGATATCTGAGCATCACTCCAGAGCAGAAGCAAACAGCCTGCTGGAACTCTTCCTCCCACGATTAGAGATGTTCTGCACTCAGAGCTGTAGCCTGCCTTCCTTTGACAGTTTGTTTTGTGTATAAGATATGAAAACACAAAGAGTGCAGGGACAGGAAATTACTTTCATAGCTGCACTGAAAAACTGTAGTGGCCTTTTACCCCTAGAAACTACAGCAGTTTCAGTCCATAGAAAGGTGGCATGCAGAGGGCTTTTTCCTCTCAGTTCATTTTGATTTATAAAGAAGGCTTTGCTCTTTCCAGTGTACTATGCTACTTTTTTAAAAAGCCATCAGAATATCTGTACTGTACTGAGTTCTGGCCTTCTCTGATTTTGATGGAGATGTTCTTGGAGCTCTCAGATCTTTTATATTTGAAACCAAAAGATGAAGTTGAAACTTTGACCAAAACATTTGGTAAGTCCCCTTACATCTCTGCATATCCTCGGTGGTCAAGGCTGGACCATGCAGGATAATTCTAAACATAGGTGCCTTTAGTATTCTCAAGAGTTTCTTTCTAAAAAAGCAAAATATCTCACTGTGAAGTTTTAAAAATAATTTTCTGTGCTAGTAGCAGTCCTTAATTCTTCTTTGTAAGCTACCAGTTACAGATATTCAAAGGAACTTGTTTGTTACTTACTGGAAATAATTAATTCTTCTATCTTTGATACTGCTGCCCACACTTCATGAAATGAAAGTATACCAAGAGGTAAGGAGTTTATCAGTAGAAGTCAGGCTGGATCGGGGTGCCATGACTACTACTATGATCTTCCACATATATATATATTTGCATCCTTGAAGAAGTGTGATCGTAAGATACTAATTTCTATGATCAGCTGAAAAGTCCTTAATTCAATCACAGTGGAGGACACTGTGACTCAGGTATTCACTCTTTTTGCATCAATATTTATATAATCTTTGCATAAAAGCAAGAATTTTAAAAGTAAATCAAAGATCATAGCGGTGGCATCAGATTTGTACATTTAAAGTATTTATTGAATGCTTAGGAAGGAAGTGAAAACCAAAGGATTTCTTTTCCCTCTGAAACAACAAGAGAAGGTTCAGCCCTACTGCTCTATTTTTTTCCTGAGACTGTCACATTCCTGTGAGGTTTTAATTAATTTGTTGGCACTTGCAAGGAACTTGAACAAACTTGAAGGTCAATGGCTGTCATAATTAGAATCCAAAAGAGGAAAACAGACTGTGTATTACTGCTTTGTAAGAATCAAGCAGTTCTAGAAACCTTGCCGATTATACAGACTGTGCCAAGACTGACTGTCATTTAGTACCCTCTCTGCTTCCACTTGGAAATACTTTACCTCTGCCTGCCTATGCCAGTCTGAGAAGAATAAACAATGAGGCACTCAGACAATTTTTTGCTCCAGTATTTTGATATCTATCTAGTAAAGGCATGCAGTGTGAAAGCAGACATCTCATAAATAGCCTCTGCATAGCTCCTCTTTTTCTTTACCAAACACATTTATCTAAAATCTGACTCGTACATTTCTTGACAAAATCAGTTCATAGTGGAAAAGAAGGAAATTTGAAAAACCAAAAACAATCTTCTTCACTACACTTGTCATGGCCTTATCTCTCCTGCATATTTGTGCCTATTGTCCTTTGTAGCTGGCAGGGTGGATGTTCCCTTGATATTCTGCTTTGTAACATCTGAAATATGTGCATTAAAGCACTGTAACAGCAAATTCAGACACGTTTAGGCTAGTAAGACTGTCAGTTCTGTGTCTAAGTGAGAAAACCATACTCTTTCCCTCTCCCACCATGAAGAAAATGGAAGTTTTCAGTTAGGCTTTGTTCTTATCCTTCTGAATATATTGGAAAGTATGCTACCAGTTGGAAAGCAGTATTGCTCATCCCATTCTCTTTGTAAGACACAAACATTTATTTGTAATGTGTATTTAAAATCCTGTTGAATGAAATTAAAATAGTAGCTGCATTAGATGACATTTGAACATCAAATATTTTATTAGGAATTACTTACGAATCTACAAGATGTTATCTAGCATGAATATATTATGCAGATGTCACAGCTTCCAACAGTATCTTTGAAAACACATTTTACAGTAAATCAATCATAGAATGCCAGCCACTGTCATTTATTTTGGACTTCATGAGTCTTTAGTCAAGATAAGAAAAAAAAAAATAATTTGTTTTACTCAGTCAAAAGGGAAATACTTAAGCTTGTTTCATTTGCTGTTACATGACTCGATTTTCAGTGATTTAATACAGCAAGTCTCTGAGCCACTGCAGCAGTGCTAAGCTGTAGGACTCAAAACTACTCCTTTCTCAATCCTGAACTCGTGGATTTTACAGGACTGTTTTACATCACTGGCATGAAAATGCTGCCCATGAAGTTAAGTCAAGTAGCACATTTTTTAAAAGATTAAAGCCTGAGACCTTAGTAACTACTTTTTTGATTGCTTTCTTTTTCTAAAGTGTCAGCCTCACACCTTAAATGAGTCAGTCTCAACCCACCAAGTGTCACAAGTCTGTTGTACAAAAGCTGACCAAGTGCTGTACAGGTTGGCCACTCAAATTCTTCCATTGGGATTAGTGTCATACTGGATAACAGGGTCCCCTGATTCTTCAGTGAGGTCTTTGGCAGTGATTGACTTCTTTTAAGTTCTACATTTCTTGAATAATGGCTGACACAAAGATTACTATCCAGCTGACAGGAAAGGTGGCTCACTTTTCCATATTTGATCTGTAAAGGTTGATGGCTCTTGAGTTATCTGAGAATGTAAGCAGTGCACTATAACTGGCTTTGAGTGCTGCTCAAGTGAAAAAAGCAACAAAAAGGAACATTGCTAATGTCTTCTAAAAGCTACAGCCACTTTCTTATTTGAGGCATTAAATCTAGATGTCCATCACTGACAGCCTGGCTCTGATACAGGCATGGCAAGGCTGCAGGAACCAGCACATCATTCACTATCTCAACAGCAAATCTTGCAGGAACTTACTTGCCTGTGAACTTGTAGAGTTTTAGATTTAGCAAAGAATATTGGTCAATATAACTACTGGACCCTGGGAAGCTGTGATTTCCCACTGGTTTAAGCCTTAAAAGGAAATGGGGACATTTGCTGTGCTTTAACATACAGGTGTGTGAGAGGAGGTTGCCTTGTCATTTCCTCTCTACCATGGAGCATGCTAGTCTGTCCATTACACAGCTCTGAACAAAATGCTTTAAAATGTCAAAATTAATGCTAGCAGGTGTCAATGGCCTCCAACCATTCCTTTTCCTCAGAAGACTGTTGCTTTTCTGACAAGATTTTCATGTTAATCAATACATCTATTGCTTTCCAGTTCCCATTGCATGCTTGCTTACTAATGACAAATAGTGTGTTTTAGAGGGTAGTGCTAATCCATCTTAACCTGCCTTTCCCATGGGGAGCCTATTAAAGCACATGACTGCTGGTCATCATAAAACTACAACATTAATTTAACTAGAGGTCAAGTTATTTGGGAGAGTATATATTCTGCAATATGTAAACACTGCTTGGGAAACCCTAATAGTATTTATTTATTTATTTTCCTTTCTTGAGAGGTGTCTAAATGTTTTTTTCCCTTGAATACCTGTCTATCAAATCAGCAGATTTAAATGTCATGACTTAACTGTGTCTTTTTCAGAGCTAAAATCTAGGCTTTCAGCCTGTTTGTCCTCTCATGTTCCAGATGGCATTTTACATCATGCTCCTCTTTCCCCATCGCAGTGCCAGCTAGCTGAGCTACTTCTTTCTCAAGACTCCCCTTACTCAGGAGAAAAATCTGTTTAATGTAGCCTGGCTAACTTAAAGAAAGCAAACTAGTTTTTACCTAAGTGCACTGCTTTTGTAAAACCATGGGGTCACTGTATCTAGGCTTTCCCAGTGATTTTTCTCTTACAGCTTACTACCTCGTTTAAGGCACAGAATTCAGATGCTACACCAGCAGAAATCTTACTTAGGTGACAGATCTTTGTTTTCTGAGCACTGTGAGAAGCTTCTGTATCCTTGCTTGGACACATCCAGTGAAGAAGAGGGAGAAAACAGACTCCTAGGAGTTTATATTATTTTTCATGCCTCACCTGCTCTCTATAAGGACTACAGAGCTCACAACCTTAGTATCTTATTTTTGGAATGTGTTTAGTTCCAAAACCACTTTTAAGATCACTTCTAACCATTCTTGTTAGTCTATACATGCCCCTTGAAAGCATGCTTCTCACATGTGCTTCTCTGTGTGTATAATTGATAGCATTTAAGGCTGAGCAAATAATATTTATATGTAGCAACTCAACACCCTACTTGCAAGGGTGGTAAAATCTGTCTCCTGTTCATCATCCCCAGAGTCTATAGTTGCACATACACAAAAGTTGGATTTGTGAGTGTATTAGGTTCATTAGCCATCTATAGAATCATAGAATGGTTTAGGTTGGAAGGGACCTCAAAGATCATCTACTTCCAACCGCCCACCATAGGCAGGGACACCTCCCACTAGAATAGGTCGCTTAAGGGCTTAAGGCCTCGTCCAGCCTGGCATTGAACACCTCTAGGGAGGGAGCAGCCACAACCTCCTTGGGCCATCTGTTCCAGTGTTTCACCACCCTCACTGTGAGGAACTTTTTCCTAACATCTAGTTTAAATCTCCTTGTAAATAGTTCCTCCCTAGCCCTCCTGTAGGCCACTTCAGATACTGGAAGACTACTACAAGGTCTCCTCAATGCCTTCTCTTCTCCAGGCTGAAGAGCCCCAACTCTCATAGCCTCTCCTAATAGCAGAGCTGCTCCAGGCCTCTGATCATCTTCGTGGCCTTCCTCTGGACTCGCTCCAACAGTTTGATGTCCTTCTTGAGTTGGGGGCTCCAGAACTGCACACAGTGCTCCAGGTGGGGTCTGAGGAGAGCAGAGTAAAGAGGGAGAATCACCTCCCTTGACCTGCTGGGCACACTATTTCTTTGCTAGTTGTAACTCATAACCTCAGAAACTCCAAAATACATTGTGCTGTGTGACTGGAAACAAGGCAGTTCAAATGCATATTGATGTACAAAAGAGAAGAAACCCTCTCTTTGCTGTGTTTCTCCTTTCCTTCCTTCATCCATGAAAGCATCTTAAGGGATTTGCAGGCCATGTGGTGCTGGTGCTCAGCAGAACATTCCCTGTGGCTCTGGCAGCAGAACGAAGGCACAGTTTGGTTTCTAGCAACTGCCAAGGCCACACAGAAACACCAGAGAACAAAAGCACAGATTTAACTGAAACGCCTGTACTACAAAAGAGAAAATGAAAAACAAACCATGACCCCTCTGCAATTGAAAGCAAGGGTAACACGAAAAAAGAGGAATGAGCTAACACATAAGCTACAACAAACCAGAGGAAAAACTTTCTCAAGGAAACCTTTCAGGGGCAGAGGGAGAAGAAATTAAGAACAGAGGAGACATATTTCAGCAGCGAAGGGAGTAAATGTAGCTTCAGCTCAAACCTTTTCCAGAAATGCATTGAGCACAGTTACCACACAGTCCAAATGACTGAAAATGGAATGGAATGATGCCATCAAGACAAATTTATGAAAGCCCCTTAATCTAATAAGCATTCATTGGACATGGAGTGAGTATATTCACTGTCATTTTACAATTATGAATCGCATAAATATACCCAAATTATTAATGTCAGTTGTTAGCAGATCCATTTTAATTAGCTCACATGCTCTAGGAACAGAATTGATATATCGTTTAATTTTGTATTAGGCCAGCAGTCTGGTGTAAATTTAAGTGCACTGAGGAATGATTGAACACTCAAGAAAATTATACTTGGAGTAGATATTTCACATGAAACTTTAAAAATATAAAATTAAAATTTATTCCTCTCATTATTCTTTCTTGTCTCTTTGGCTGGGTGATAAGAAATTGAAGCCAGTGTTGTTGAGAGCTAACTATCTTTCATCTGTTTTCTGCTAACATGACCCTTTATACTGTGGAACTGCTCAGAGCTGGGTTTCTGCACCTGGCTGTGTGTATGAAATGCCAGCATTTATACTTCATCCATAGCAATTTTTATTGTATTGAAAAAAGAAAATATACCCTGGAACTGGGCTTGTCCCCCTTGAGACTCAAAGGCTTTTGTGAGTCAGTTGCACTTCTCCATCATTTGCCCAATTTGCACTTTCCTAGGCTAAACAAATGCAATTCCTAAAACCTTTCATGAAGGTGATGGGTTTTACATTTTCTCCACTTTCTGTTGCTTTTCCATCTGTCTAAATCTTTCCTAGACTATGATGAATAGACACAATTCCAGTCTTCCAGAATCAAAAAAGAGCAGAGTAGCTTCTCCCATGTGTCTTCCAAGCATAAGAATTGCCTCTCCTTGCAGTGGTTTGTGCTATTCTGGGAAGTTTTCCTTCCTTTAGATCTGTATGAAGTATGCAGTGCAATGTTTACATTTGTCTAACATAATACGGAAACAGCAGTGGCTTCTAAAATATTTGCCATGAAAAAATATGAGTGTCAGCTCAACTGTATCTCCATTTAGCATCTGCTTGTCCCCTAAAAAAAAAAAAAAAAAAAAAAGGAAAATAAAAGGATCAAAGTAGTGGCCAGAATGTCAAACTATGCACCTCCTTCCTATATACTATACATATAAAATGTGTGCATGTTTCCATGCATGTACATGCACTTCAATTAGTTTCTGTGCATCTTTTGACAAGGTAAGTTTTTAAAAAACAATTCTCTTAATTCTAGAGGTGTCCAAAGGATTTTTAAGTAGCCCAACCAAAGTACTCAAGGAGAAATGTATATGCATTTGCAAAATAAATCTGGGATTTTACTCTTTTTGGCAGCAGTGGGCAAACTGCTCCTTTTGAATCCAATCCTTCAAAACATGTACATGGCAGCAGAGGTACATAGCTGGTATGGCTGAGATTAATTATTACTTAGTTTCTTTAGTCTCAAAAATGAGGGCTTCCTTTTAAGAATAAATTACTCTGCAGAGTGTTTGCAGAAGACAGAAGTCACAAAGACAGCACAAGGAACTCCCATGGGCAAGCATAGTAACAGATTTGTTAAGTACTTTTTAATTGTATGCACTTTGGGCACTGGTATGTGACCTTATCTATGACAATGTTATTGCGTCAAAGAACAAGGATTGGAACAGAGTGTGCCTGAGTTTTCAAGAACTTCAAAGCCTGTGAGAGATTCAAACAAATAATTTCATCTTAATACAGCTGATCACTTCTGCTCTGGTAGGAGGAAAGGAGCAGTCAGACCAAGCTTTGCATTTTTTGGACTTCTTTTCTTTGCATGAAAGTATTTCAGACAGACCTATTTTTCATTTGTTAAGCAGACTCTTTCAATTTTGTCTGCTTCTGAAGCTGCTTCCAAAAAGAATAGATCATTTCAGAACATGGGTCTCTACATTGTAAAAACCAGTTCCCACCAGTTTTACCTAACTAATGGTCAGTCTCCTTTAGGAACTAAGCTCCTAACCTTGTAACATTGGAATCTCTATTCTGCAACCTGTTTTAATGCAAAATGTTGCTGCTTGGTTTTGCAGATTCGAAATGTAGCAGCCAATCTCTGTGTGGACAGTAAACACGGAGCCACAGGGACGGAGCTGAGGCTAGACATCTGTGTGAAGGATGGCTCAGAACGGACCTGGTCACACGAACAGGTATTTTAACAGCTGAAGCAGAAAAACAGGGTGAAATTGTTGCTGCTCTTTTCCAGTTCCTGAACGATTCTCTGAGGGCTTCTTTTCCTAAGGCAAAGCAGGGTGTGAATGATGAATGATTGCTGACCTTAATGGCTTTTATGAAATGCCCTTTAACATGACCTTGGGAATTCCAACCACACCTGGGTTGTATGTTGATCTTAATTTCCAAAGAGAATCACTGTGTCTGAAGAGCTGTTTGGTGTCCTGTTCTTCCCCACTGTGTCATAAAAAGATGTTGATTTCAGTTACGTGAAAATATTTTAAACAGAGTACCTTGTAAAGCTCTAGTGGTTGCTTCTATACTTTCATTCTACTTTATATGAATATAAGGCATAAGCAAGATAAAAGGGTAAAAACTAGGAAAAAAGATTTCACAAAAACAAAAGATGATAAAGAGTCAAGAAGAGCTTTTATCTAGGATTGTTGGGTAGAAAAATACTAGCTTTCAGGAGCATTCTCCCTACCCAAAAAGAGATCTGATTTGTACTCATTCTGGCTGTTAGTGCCATAGGAAAGGGATCGTGAGTCAGAGGCTGTCAGTCTGGTCAACGTGAGCAAAGACAATCTGGATGTAAAGTACAACCTAACCATTTATTAGCAATTGTAGCAAACATTCTTTTCACACAGGAAGGTCTCAAATTAGGAAAAAATCCTAATGCTGAGGAGAAAAAAATTACCTGGCAGTCACACATGGCACTTTGGAAAAGCTTAAAAACTTAGGAGAGAGGAGTTCTGAGGGGCATTTGAAGTGTTGAGGTCAAAAAATCATTCTTTGAGAATATTGAGAAATGCAGCAGGAGAGGTACATGTGAATGAAATGGAGAAGCTGAAGGGTGATCACAATTTAGCTAAGTGTCAACGTGAGAAAAAGAGTTACTGAGAGAAGGCATCTTTCACATAGCTAGCAAAGATGCAGCACAGTAATGATGCTGAGACTAGATAAATATAATCTTGTTTTCCTGAAAAGATATCCAGAAATTCAAACAATTAATTGAACAAAGTTGTGTGGTCTAGACCACATCACACAAGTGCTTTGCAGCTTTAAAATCTGCAAACTGAAGAGCTCCAAACCCTCCTCAAGAAGGGAGGAAGCCCTGAGACTGCCAGAGATGGGAGGAAGGAGGGAAGAAAACTGAATGAAAAGGTGAGAAAATAAAAATATTAGCAAGGCAAACAAAGAAAACGAAAACTTCTTGCGCAATATTCTTGAGCAAGTAACTCGTTGTGAGGAAGGGGAAGGGATGCAAACAGAGAGGGATGGGAAGCAATCTGTGTTTCAGTGTCTTCCAGTGCATTGCAACATTTGGGACCAGACTGGATGTAAAGGTCTCAATCATTAAAATAGAGCTAATGTAGCACAAAATTAGTTCAACCAAACACCATCTCAGATGACATAATCAGAACTAGGAAGCCTCAAGCACATCTGTGCTCGACGTGCTCCAGGGCCAGCACGAACTATTCTGCCAGGTTGGTGTGGAACAGCATGTTCCTCCTCCCTGCAGGACAGCACGGAAAGCACCGCCAGGGAACGTGTCTTCCACCAGAGTGATGCAGTTGCATTGGGACGGGTCTGCCAAGACCCAAGCCAAGCTGTTTCGTCCAGTTTGCTGTTCAGTTCAGTGATTTCTTTGGCTGATGTGGGGATGGGGGCGAGTGATGATGCAAGTCGGCAGCGAGGCGGCAGAGGGCAGCTCCAGACAGGCGGAGCAACGCGACTTAACGCACAGCGCCGTCCGCTTGCTTTTCTGTCGGGTCATTTGTTGGGGTATTTTGTGGCGTGCCTTTTGTTTTCTTTTGTTTTTCAGNTTTTCTCTTCCTTCCTTTTCTTTTCTCAAATTAACCACAATCCTAGAAATAGTGTGTGAGAAATGGTAAAGAATCTTTAGCAGATAATTAGGCAAATAAATGTATAATTTATTTATAGCTATAAATAATACATAATAAATATAATTGAATTTATTATAATTTAAAATAAATACATTTAACTTCACTTTCAGATGATTTATTGTCTTACCTTACCAGATAAAACCTGATATAATATCCATTACTGTATAGCTGGACAACTTTTATTTGCATCATTTTAGTTGTGATAATATCCTATTGGCTCCTGGATTAGTTTAGAAAAAAGAGAAACTCCTACTATAAGACACATGCATCTGCCTGACAGATTTCAAGGGTGAGTCTTTTAAAGGTACCAGCTGAGAAAGAAAGGAAAGAATTGCAGAATCAGGACTGCAGACTTGGCTGAAACTCAGAATTTCTTTCCCAATGGAAATAAGATAGAATGTGCAAAATATTTCATTCAGAGGAGAACCTTCACTTCTGAAAACTCTGAAAATGTTTAATTTATGAAGGTAAAAACATTTTTGGTGATTCCAGGCTTGGGGGACTTTTTTCAGGACCAAGATAACATCCTTTTTCCTTTTCTTCCCAAAGTTTCCCTCAGCTGACGGTGGAGGAGCTGTGTACCCTATGTTAATACCTGGGCAACAGTGCCATGCTCTGTAGCTGTCCAGAAAGTTGCAGGGCAAAAACTTGAACTTCCAGCCTTGCAAGCAAAGTCTGTCACTATGTTGGTGACAGTCAATACAAGTGACAACATTTCCAGAAAAGTGTGGTTTTGTTGGGTGTATTTTGATAGAAATTTCTCAACAAGTTCTCTTTGATCCCAAAGGCTGCCCAGTCAGGAATGTTACCTTTGGTGCATGTGAGACCGTAGTTTAGAGAAGCATCCCAGGTATCTGAGGAGAAAGGATGTGATCTTCCACTTGCATCACAGTGAACTGTGAAGATTTACCATATTAAATGGTTTGGGAAGCACTGATGAACACCCAACCAACCCTCACAGAACTCCTTTTTGTTGTTTATATCTTCTCAAGTTTGTGGCCTGCATGATTTCTATATAAGCCAGTACAAACTTGCAGTATGAATGAAAATATCACACATTTTATTATCGTATTTCAAAAAGTGTTTATTGACACTGAGCTGGTCTGTTAACTTCTGGTATAAACTGACAGAGTCCAGTGGCAAAGTGTAGTAGCTCGATGTGACCAGTGCAGCAGGTGTCAGTGCTGTTGCTGCTGCTAGATAGAGACACGATTCTTTCTGCCACTTGATTTGCATCACATTACCAGGGCAGGAATTAAACGTTGACAGTCTCAGCAGCCATGCTGGGAGACACAGCAATTTAGCAGCCCCAAGGAGAGGAACAAGACCTTCCAACCCAGGGCTGTACAAGCCCCAGCAGGCAAACAGCAGACAAAAGGCTTGTGTGGCACTTGCAAACTTTCTGATGAACGCGAAAAGAATGGGAAGTGAGGATGGGTGTCACTGTGATTTCTGGAAACTTCCCCAAAATCAAAAGACAGAGGGGAAGAAAAGGGACAGGAGGATTGCACAGCGTGGAGTTCTTCCACCTCTGTCTCTCCAAAGCTAACTTCTAGCTTCAGAGGAACTGAAGGCTCCACTGGATTGATAACCAGCAGTAAAGGAAAATGACAGGCATACCTCTCATCTCAAATCCCCCAGCCTGACCAGTGAGTAGACTGACAAGCAGCTCTTCTCTTCTTGGAGGTATAAGTCAAGTCAGAGCCCAGCTCTGAAATGTGGCATCTCATCTTTGTGCAGAGCACATGTTGTCTGCTCAAGTCTAACGCTGTAGTCAAAGCACAATGCCAGCTGATGGACCCCAGCCAGGCAGAGACTAATTGAGCAACGTTGTCAGGCTGGAAAGCATTCATGGTATCAAAAGGGCCTTTGTCCTGTGGATGATCCCAAGCCAATGGCTGTATCAGGCAATCATTCTTCAGGCCCCGTGCCAATTATAGATGAAGCTGGAAAGATGTGTTTCCCTCAATTACTGCATGACAGAGCTCAGCTGCATGAAAAGCTAAAACATGAGGGCTGAGAAGTTGCTTGGTTGCAAATGCAGAGAATAGGATTGTGGGGTTTGGGCTGTGTAGTATGAGAGAAGGCAGAGGAGGAGCAGGAACATCCACTGAGCCAGGACAGAGGATTTCATGTGTCTTGCAAGAAGCAGCAGCCCTGCAGGCTGCACGTGAAGAATGAGCCTGCTGTTTGCTAATGTGTCTGGAAATTTAGGTGCAGCCTTATTTCAAATTGAAAGTAAACAGGACTGAGTGAAGCAGAGCAAAAGGGTTTATCCATTTCTCATAAAATCCAGCGCAGGCAGCTCCTAGCAGCTTAGGTCAAAGGAACAACAAAATCCAAAGTGAGAGGTGGTGGCAAAGTGGAAAGCATTTTTTACTCAGGACTTCAGCTAATAACATGTAGCAGTGTTTCACAGTATGCAGTGAAAACAATTTTTATATTGGCCAGATCTAGTGTGAACTAGAGAGAATTTCTGTATAATGGATTACTTAGAGTGATGAGATTAGAAGGACTCTAGTCCTTCAAATTTTTGTCTGTAATTACAAGATCTTAATATTAATTTGGTATATAGAAAAGTATAATCAATTTTCTGATAAGATTTTCTCACTCCTTTTCTTCCTCCTCCGTCTTCCTTTTCTCTTTTGGTCCTAAAACTGAGTTGCTGCCTCTAATAAGGCTGAATTTATAGTATCAATAAGGAGGAAACTTATTTGTTCATTTAAAAATGAAACTGTTTTGCAAAACAGGAGGCAAAGAAGGATGAAAAGGAATCCATGCTAGTCTAAACATCGAGATCTAGTATTACACAGATTGTGGTTTTCAGTGGAAGGGAATAAAAACCTGCTATCTGTTAACAGGTCTTGATGGTCTTCAGAAACCATGTAGGAGTGGAAAGGGCAAAGGGATACCCTGTATCAGTATGATCTGATTTAAAAGCTAGCTTGAACTTTTTCAGGTGTATTGATGCATTCAGCGGGGTAGAAGTCCTCTGGCCAAGGTCCAGAGAGCAGCAGAAATTGGCCCCTCAGCTCACCAGTCATGCACAGAATGAGAAATTTGGAGAGCTATCCACTGGGAAAGATGAGCAAGAGGAGCTTTCTGTTGTAACAGTGATGAGAGCAAGAATATTGCAGAACCACTGTTCCACACCGCTCCTCTAGGTATTTGTTATTCATCACTTTGAACTCTAGGTTTATTACTTGGCTGTAGAAAGGTAAAGGGTAAGAGAAAGAGAATGGCTTTTACTGCTTTTCCCTTAAAGGAAGAGTAACTCAGGCTTTTCTTTTTCTAAAGAAACATCAGCATGGCTTTTTGCTGTACCAAATCTGTCTTCAGTTGTGAAATGATGTTACCTTTGTAGGGAGTCCATGATGCTGCTTCTGAGAAACAAGAATAAAAGTGGGAAAAGCCTTAGCCTTTCCGAAAGCAGAAACTGCTTTGAAAATTAAGTTAAAGCTGTCAACTGCATTTCACTGCAGATAAATGTAAAGTGCTGTCTGGGAGAAAGAAGAAATGGACAGGACACAGGGGCAGGTTAAGAAAATTGATGTCTAGGAAACCTATTATATTGAGGTAAACAGGGAGCAACAGCAGCTAACAGATGAAACAAGGGCTTACAGTAAGACACAACAACAACAAAAAAAAAAAAGCAGATTTTCAGATATATGCTTGTATTTTGTGTCTGCAAGCCAAAGGAAATGGTAACATCTCTCAAATATGGCATGATGGTACAGCATTGAAGATGCAGCTTCCTAAAAGATATACCTTTTAGGAAGACCATGGGAAGCAGATAGCTATCACAATTAAAGTGTTAAAACCTGGGAACCACAACAGAAGTGTTCAGGCTCAGACCCACAAGTCACTGTGCTTGGGTTTGTAAATACTGGTTCTAGCAGGGAATGCACACACCACAGAGAACAGGGTGCTAGATAAGGACCCAGAGGACCCTGAGATGAGGCAGCTGTGCTGCTGAAGGCAGTCTGAGCACAGTACTGGGAGTTGCTATATCCAGTTCTGCATGAACCAGCACAGCTAAAGAGCTTCCTCCACTAGCAAAGTTTGTGCGTTGAGTGTCACTTTCCCAGTGTTAAATTTCTGTTTATACTGTGGAAAATCAAAAGTCCTGCAGGAAACCAAATAGCACTGAAACTAGTAAAAAAAACTGAAACTAAAACCTCACAACTCTCAGCAGAGCTTCTAGGTAGTAATTTACAACCTTCAGCCTGTTTTCTGCAAGGATTTGGCCTTGAGAAAGGAAAATGCACTCTACATCTTTGAATTTGGTGCTGTCAGACCTGTCACCTTCATCTGATGATGGAAAGACTGCAGTGTCACAGCATCATTTCAGACAGATGGTGTGTAATTGAGAAGGAGTCCTCTATTAACTGTGAGCCTCCACAGTTCCTCTCAGACAGCAAGAATAAGAGCTTTAACAAGCTAGCCGTAGTTCACAGGTTTCGCAGGAAAAAGATTAGGATCATTTAATGTGGGTTGTTTTGGTGGGGGGGAACGACAGTCAAGAGAGGATATGGTAAGAGTGTTCCACATAAACAGAAGTAAACTGTTCATTAAACATGGGAAAGGTTCTATGACAGGAGAATCTCTCTAGATAGCTTCTTCAGACCCAAGTGAGAGCTAGAGTATTATCACTAGCAGAAGCTTTCAGAGTCCTAGGTAGCTGTAGTCCTAAGGCATATAATTGCTGCTTTAACTGAGGTAACTAAAGGCTTTAATGCAGCATATCCTCTGTCCTCTCCACAGCACTGCATTGCCAGAGATGTTCTTTTTCTCTGCCACAGCATTTCTGACTTCTTGGCGTATATTCCACATCGCCACTGAGACAATTCAACACAATTGGCATCACCGAATCTTATACAGGCAGGATCTTGTTTAACCATCAACTGGGATGTGTGGAGCAGGGAAACACGCATCAAGCGTTGTGTGTGTTTTTAATCACTGTTCACTAATAATATGTCGCCTGATTCATTTTCTAGCTCTTCACCTTCGGCTGGAGAGAAGACATCCGCCCTGGAGAGCCACTTCACACCAGGAAGTTCTGCTTCGACGCCATTTCACACAGCAGCCCTGTCACACTGTATGACTGTCATGGGATGAAAGGAAACCAGCACTGGAGCTATAGGAAGGTTGGAGTCACTGTGGGGCATCTCAGAGGTTCAGGCTGTCTTCAGCCTATGTTCAGTTCAGTACAGACTTGTGTTTTCCTGTCAGACTTTTGTTTTAAAACCCACCCCGTCTTATTCCAATTTAATTTTGTAGTAATCTCTCTAGAGTATGTTCCTTTTGAGCACTCAGCTTTTCAGGTCAAATTTAAATGAGTCTTATCCAGCTCAGAGGGTGTCTGTGCTGGATCTGTTCCCTGAAAGGTGTTTTTACCATTCTGGCATTTCACAATGCTTGTGTCATTTTAACAGCGGCACTATGAGAAATAGTTTCATCCAATGTGACAGCAGCAAGAAATGCTTCTTAAAATTTAAATATTATTATTTTACTGCATTTTAAAGATTACAAGTGGCAGAAACAGCATATTAAAAAAAAAAAAACCAAGCACACACACACAATGCAATATTAAAAGCACTGCTGTAAGCCCAAAGGCAGGAGTTTATAAACTAAAGATAAGCAGCTTAGACACTACGCTGATCTGCCAAATGTCGGCCCTTTTTTATAGATAACTGGAAACAAGAGGTCAAAGTAGGAACTGTCTAAGTGTCATTTAGGGCAAAACAAGGCTACCAAGTTGCTGCTGTTAGGCTTTTTTTTAATGGTCAATCAGCAAGTTGCCTTGATGAAAGATATCACCACTAGACCCTGTATTCCGTGCGGGATAAGGACATACATTTCTCTGAAGTGCTGAAGATTCCTTCTCGCGTATCTTTCACTTTACCCACCATGACTTGCTTCCCACCTTTCCTAATCTGAAGCCAAAGTACCAGGAATTGGTCTTTGCTGGATAAACCTCAATATTATTTTCTAGTTTGAAATTAAATATAGTGGAAAACAAATTCAGAATCATTAAAAATAAATTTGCCCCCAGCGTTTTTCTGAATGCCTACTTATTAGCATCTGCTTTTTTCCCCCTCTTTATGTTGCAGTTGGAGGATCCACCACAAGATTTTTCCAGAAATATTTAGAGGATGTAAATTTTCATGACTGTATTGCTGTGTATCTGGCTTTATAATGCCATAATAATACCTTCTTGCTTCAAAATCTTTCTAGTTAGTCTTTTTGCCTACCCAAGTTGCAAGAAAAAAGCTTTCATACCTTTAGCACTTCATCAGTGTTTAATGTAGCCATTTCATAGGACAAAATGCAGGACTGGAGCTGCCCTCTAAAAGGCTTATCACCTTAGATGAGGACAGAATACAGCAGATAACTAAAAAAAAAAAATACATTAAAAAAAAAAGAAATGCGGTGTGAGTTCCATTACATTTACTGCACAGCTTCATTTTTAATTTCCAGAAGGATGACAGGACAGTTCTCAATGCAAGGCAGGCATTTCCATTTCAGCAAGAAATACCACAAAATTTTCTTAGGATGAAAGTACTGACATAATCTTAACTTTAATACCAACCTAACAGCAAACTAATCCGTTTGCATAAACCTTAAAATTAAGAAACAGCATTGGAATAAAAGTTATGTATACATAGTTTTCTTTAGGCTTACCTTCAGTTTGGCTACAGACTAAATAAATAAGTAGTTATTTAATGTTTTACATAGTTTGTTTCCTCAGATACAGGGCAGATTTACATTAAAGATTTTTGGTGCCACAGCACCAAAATCTTAATGAGATAATTCTTACCTAGTTTTTAAAGAATTTTGGCAATAGGATTTATATGTTGTTCCCCCCTCAAAAAAAAAAACAAAAAACAAAAAACAAAAACTAACCCAAAAAACTATATACAAGAAAAGGGTGCCGTGTCAGTTTAACTGCATCTATAGTACAGGCCTTCACCTAGAGGATGGTATGCTACTAAAATTGTACCCAAAAGAATAGTAGTCTACTTAAGCAAGAAGTGCCTCATTTTAAAAAACAGAGAGCAGGTCAGGAACTCTGTTCTGTTCTCTGTGCCATTTACATATGCTGTAGCTTCCTAATGTTCACATATCCATCCTACCAATAATTCTTCCCATTTTTAGGAAAAATGACCCTGTTGTCAGTATCTTACAAGATGCTTAATATGAAGCATTTCTTACAAACTGTCATACTGTTCCTATAAAACTAGAAGATAAGAGACTTTTATTCTTCTGAGTCTCTTCTCGTGATCATTTGCATCCTCAAGCCACTGGCAAGATGTTAGGGCTGTGAATTGATTACAAAGTGCTGCAAATACATTTTGAAGCCAGGCAGTTTTAATATTCTGTATTCTTCTAGCATAGAAACCCTAAGAACCTGTATATGGGTATTTGCAAGTAAAAACACCTTAAATATTTTAGTGGCAAGAAAAATACATCAATATTTACTTTGAGTAAGGAGTGCCCTTCTGAAAAAAAATCCAGCTTATCCCCATTACCTGCATTTTGTTTCTCATTGCAGTGCAGTTTCAGAGTACGCAAACTGAATTCTTCTCAGACAAGTGATACCAAAACTACCAATAATGAACATAGTCAGAAAACTATTCTTATTCCTACAGTAATTAAACTACATCTGAGCATTTGAAACTCTAGTAAGCCTCTGATATTATCAGGTTTTTAATGGGGTTCCCATCAGTGATGTGAGCAGCATGAGCATTTAGATAGATAAATGTAAATAATCTGATATTCTAGAGATTTGGGAGAATAGTGTCATCCCAAGCTAAATCCATTTCCTTGACTCTGTTTGAGATTCCTAAATATGGCAGCGCCAAAGATCAACAACTGCCTACACATTTCCACTCCTCCCAGTGTAGGGATACACCCTTGGTTTCCAGTGTAGCATTATTCTGAGTTGACAAGTAATACACTGGTTCTGATAAAGTATGATTCAATTTATATGCCCTAGTCCCATTAGTGCTATTTGTAGACTGCAAGCATCCAAGAGGGCTGATTTAGTAGGTCTTTAAAAAGAAACAGTTGTGCAAAATCAATTTCATTATATGATAATTCTGTCCTGAACCTAGTGATTATGATAGATGCTAGACTGACAACGTCAAAAACTGTGCCCGGAACAGCAAGGGTCTCCTGACAGCTTCAGGGACAATCTGTGAAAGTAAGTTCACTCTTCATGCAGTGCATAGATTATTTCCTCAGACAACTGAAGGCATGTCATTGTGATAGTGGCTTTTATCACATGGACATCTGTCCTGCTGAAACTGTGCTGGGGCTACCAACTAATTTCAGATAAACTACTGCAGCCACCAGCTGATAATGACTTCCAGTTGCTATTGACCTTGGCCATAGTTATAGCAGTGACCTTGAAGAAATGAAAGGCTCTGTGTCTCATTACCAACCCCCTGAACTGTCAGGGCCCATTATCTTATGGACAAGTTTCTCCTTCTGCAAATAATCTTCAGGCTTGCCTTCACACAAAAGGAAAAAAAAAAATCACTATGCTGTTCTCATGTTAGAAGTGACTCCACAAGAGCTCTTGTGGGTTTCGATATTGGTGTGAAGAGGAATTTATGTATTTCTCTTGGAAAGTTCTTTTCTGGTATGCACACAACTGTTTCCCCTTGAAGTCCTGAGCCTGTTTCTATTGAAATCTGTAAGAGCACCAGGCTTTGACCTTAGGTCAGTACAAGCTTGAGATGATAAATTAATAAGCCTTTATACATAGCAAAGTCAGCCAGAAGTTTTCCAGAGTGGTAACTGTGTGAAAGAACTCTTTTCTCCTAGTAACCAGACTTTCTAAAAGAAAGCACCAACAATGCTTCACTCAAAAATTGCATCCCCTGGATATTTCTGTGAGAAGAAAGACTGCCAGCTCTCTTCAGAAAGACTGGAGTGTTTTTCATAGCATGCTTTTTGTACTGAAGCTGTTTCCTTTCTCCTTGTACCAGCTAACCTATTATAGCTTCTAGTATTCCAGCTTTGGCTTCCTAATAACTTGGCTGACCCTTGTGACCAGCTATAATGCAAGGAAAACTAGATGTCACCTTCCTCAAAGGCTTCACAGAGGGCAGGGTCATTCAATCAATCTCTCACAGAAGGATAGGAGGAGCTGGCACGGCGCAGATGGGTGCCTTGGGTGCCAAGCTCCACAAGGTGCTTGGGAGTTCTTTCAGGCACACCTCCTAGTAAGGAGGTGAGAGCCTTTTGTAGATGGTACAGTTAGGTGCTTCTTGGAAGCTGAAATATCCTACCTACTCACCTTGTAGAAAAAACACAGCATGATGGAAAGGTTTCTACTCATTTAGTTTAGTCCTGTTGGTTTTGAAGGCATCCCTCTGAATTGCAGCCTTGTGTGTTTGTGTTTACTCACTGTTTTGGTGGACAAGCTGATGCTGGAGGTGAAAACCAGTGTTTATGAAAAACAGATGTAACAGCATCACCCTCAGCCAGCACACAAGCTGCTTTAGACTTTGCTCTTTGTTGCACATACTAATATGAAAAAAGGGCATGGTACTTTACCAGTGTTTCACAACCCCCCACAATCAAAACGTTTCATCTTTACTAAGTTGAAAAAACAAACCTCTTTCTTTTTCAAATGTGTTTTGAATATTCTA
Organism: Ramphastos sulfuratus; assembly: GCA_013399055.1. Taxonomy (NCBI): domain Eukaryota; kingdom Metazoa; phylum Chordata; class Aves; order Piciformes; family Ramphastidae; genus Ramphastos; species Ramphastos sulfuratus. Next base: position 504,179 of record WBNM01002457.1, on the reverse strand, counting down.
TTTCTCATTGGTTTGCTACATTATTTTTCACTTAATTTTTTGATGTGGTGTATCTGTTTGTTAAAGAGAAGTTTCTGTATGTTGCTCAGTATCCAAAGGGGTTTTGTGCGCTTTAAATCAATTTGACAAGTAGTTGTTTTTTTTTCCCCCCCCTCTCACAACCTTGGCAAATAGGCACATCCTGGATTAGCGTTAAAATACTGGCAGGACGTGTTTGGCAGGAAGAGGGAAATCCTGTATGTGGTTTACCAAGACTAATCTAAAATTTATTTCAACAGATACAGTAAATGTTTAGCCCCTGAAAAACTTCAAGCCATCTAGTCCCTCCCATATCTTCTCTTTCAAACATTTCTGAAACTACCCAACCCAACTAGTTGCTTATCTGAGTAGTTTCTGCTTTGCCAAAGATTTATAGTCAGGTTAGATACAATCTGCTCTAGTTTTGTGAAGTTAAAATGAATATAACTCATCAGCCTGATTATAATTTTTAAAGCAACTCAGTCAATGCTTATGCTCCAAAAATTACCATAGGGAGCCAAAACAGTGTTAGTATTTCCTTCTTATTAGGAGAGAGAGTGTATTTTGGTGGCTGTTCTTATTAAGGCCGTAGGCAAAGTCTGACTCTCATAGGATGATAAATAAGATCATCAGTCCTGTGTCCATCTCTCCATCACACTACTTCAGTGAATACATTTTTAACATCCTCATCAAGCTGAAGAATATCTATTTTCCAAACAGACTATTACAGATCCTTTTACCAGAAGCATGATAGAAACTATCAAAAGCAAATAAAATAATAACGATTAAAAAATAAATGTTAAAAAAACCAAAACTTTTCGGGTTCAGACACTTAAATGGGTTCCAGGCAAGTGTATGATATGCAAAGATTATTAAAAGATATTCTATTTCTTCATTATTTTGTGTGGTTGTTAGTTGAAGACCAGAAAAGATCTCCTCATTCTTTCATGAATCCTCAGTTTCAGGAAGGATGATAATCCAAGGGGAAAAAACTCCATTCTCTAGAGATTCCCAATAATAGCTGTGGTTATTACACAAGGTTAGCACACAGAGACCAAAAAATCACTTCAGATAGGGCTGTGTTAATCCACTTAGAGATAAAATGAGGACACTGTCAATGACTTGGCATTTTCTACTTAATTCTTTTTTTTTTCATTCCTGTAGGACAAAACTTTGTTCCATCCGGTAAGCAGCAGCTGCATAGATTGCAACCCAGCTGAGAAGAAGATTTTCATGAACAGATGTGATCCTTTATCTGAAACTCAACAGTGGATTTTTGAACATACTAATATGACTGTTTTAGAAAAATTTAACAGCAAGGCCAATTCCTAGAAAGAAAAAAATATGAACACACCTAATTTCATACAGACTGCAGACTACATATTCGCCAGCATCTGGGTCAGAGGAGTCAGGAATTAAATTTCCTAGATCCAAGAAATCTGTTCTGAGGATTAAAAAAATGCCACATCAAGAGCCAGCAGGCTGTCCTTGTGGATGTACAGTATCTGAAGAACTTGGCCAAGAGCCTCACCGGATGCTGCTTGAGAGCTTCAGGCTGAAAGTTCCCTTGCTGGTCAAGGGAGAAACTTTGTTTAAGAACTGTTTAAAAGTACTCCAAGTTAATAAAGTAAAACAAAACTCTAGAGTTTCTCAGGTCAAATCCTGCTGTAGTGAGTAACTCAGAACAGACACTGTAGTTTGGGATGGGTGTACGGTGTGCATGATGGCTATGGAACAGGAAGAAATCCCAGGTTTTAGAACTAAACATGCTGAGAGAAAAATAATGATGTCCCAGCACCCCCTAGACAAAATATGTGCTTTGTTGACATTGTCTTAATAAAAGGTTGGGTTAAGCAGGTTTAACCCTTAGAACTGCTGCAATTAATTTTACTTAACCTACCTTCTACATTCCATTCATTACCAAAATAGAAGTAGCAGAAATCCTAGGATTTAGAATTGCACTGCAGTGAAGCATGACATAAACTAAAGTTTTGCCCTCACATTTCCCCACTTCAGGAAAAAA
>WBNM01002457.1:378273-502127 GCA_013399055.1 Ramphastos sulfuratus | reverse complement strand
AAAAAAAAAAAAAAAAAAAAAGTAAAGCAGTTGAAGTTTTATACATGATATATTTAGAAATTGTGATTCAAATTCCATTGTCACACAAGGTGAGATTATTTTTAGTGACAAATACAACAGCAGCAGCTGCAGCATAATGGAAGGCTTGTGGATTAGCTGTCTCTTCTAAAGGTAGAATCCTACCAAAGTATAAATTAAATTGAAAATAGGCTGGGGGGAAAAAAAAATTCAGGAGAGTGGGAAATAATTAGATACTGCATGCTCAACTAGGTTAGTCAAATTAACATTGGTATACTGCCATCACGTAAAGGCATGTGCACTCCCTGCAGTGCAGTCTAAAAGATCGTGCAGAGATCTTGCAGGGCTCTTGACAGATAGGAGCAGAGAGAATAATTGACATGAAACTAGTTGGGTGGTTTCAGAGTGTTTGAAATCCACAGTGGAAATCACAGGAACTTTCTGGAGCTAGCAAGTAAATGATATTGTAGATCTCATGTCAAAGGAAACAAAAAGTGCAAACAAGCTAATAAAACTTACAATATTATAGTACTTTTGATACAGGCACAATTCAGGGTTAGGCAGGCTTCTGTCACACTGATGGTCATTACAGCCCATAGTGTTCCTCAACCCATTAAGCTGTTGGCATGAGAGACCTCTAAAACCTGTTTTAGGGGGCCTATGGTTCTTTTCATCAGAAACCAGTTAACACAGATGTATGGAACATAATTGATAGGATTGGGATTTTTCAAGGTAAGAGCAAGTATAAATTTGTATCAAGTAAGTATGAGGCATGCTTTTACTTGCAAAGATGAATTTACAGATGAAAGCACCATAAATGCAGATGATCACGCTCTCTAAGAGGTGGTTGTAACAGTGCTTTCAGAGTCCAAAAATACCATATGTAATTAAGTTGCTTATTCTGATTGCTGGAGAAGAGGCTGACTAACCAAAATGCTGATGTGCAATCTGTCCTGTTTTGAGTCTAGAATGACTGTGTTTATATTTATTGCTCCTTAATCTGTGTTTATGCACAAAGAGCATTGATTGCACCCAGAGGATGGTTCTAGTACCAATAATTGTGCTATTTTATGGCAGCACCTTGTAGTTGTAAAATAAGGCCCCAAATTGTAGATCAAAGGAACTTTTTAGGAGGGGAATGAGATCCTGTAGTGTTCAGGATGCATGCACTTGGAAAATTGTGAAATGCATCCATACATTGAAGAATTGCTGCAAGTTAGTGAAGAGATCTTTCAAACAGTTTGGAAGAAATGTGCCTGTAGAATTCATATTTTATTATTTTAATAATAAGCTTGTTTAGGTATTGTTTAAATATAGTTTGAGGATATGGTGCACTCAGGATTGTAAGCAGTCAGACCACTGTATAAGAATACTTGAGATTTGTTTAGTTCTCAGTACACAGAACCAGACTAACCACTGCAGACTGTCAGCTTCCCCAGGTGCAGTGCTTGCAGCATCATTTATTTGCAGCCTGAACACGAGGAAAAAGGATTTGGAAAAAGAAAATGGCTGCATAAAATGTAAATGCAGCCCTCAAGCTGCTGATTGCAACTGGCCCCAAACTGTCAAAGTCTTGGAAGCTACACCGTATGCCCAAAATAGAGAGGCAAAGGCAGATTGCTAAACCAGCTAAGCAGTTTATGTTATGCACAGACTGATAGAGTTACAGCATTCAGTGGCTGACTGCATGTCAGTGGTCCATTTTTTTAAATGTCTAATGGGAACGAGGACTGCTGGTGGTGCAAAGAATTCCTCTGCTTTTTACAACCTTCACTAATACTGCACAGCATTTTGCACTGCCAAAGGAAACCTTCCCCTTACCCATAGCTGGACACTTGTTGTAAGTTCTAGCAGTCCTCGCTGTAAAACAATCCACATAACTAATATTAGGATGTTCTGGGCAAAGACAGTAAGATCTGTGTGGTTTTATAAAGAGAATATAAGAAAAAAAAAAAAAAAGTATTGGAGTTTCCTGTGAGGGAACAGTGAGCAACTGTTGATCAGTCTGGATCAATAGTTAAAGGTTAAATGAAGGTCTGTGTCTTGAGTGAATAATAAGAACTTGCCACAGTGCAGCAGGGAAGCACGTACATGCGTGTGTGTGTGTGTGTGTGTGTATACATATATATATACACAGCTGTGACCAGTGGAAAGAGGTAGATAACGAGGAAAGGTTTGTATTCATTTCATGGATTGATCTTTCAACTATTTAGTATAACTAGAACATCACAGAAAAACATGATAGACCAATAGTGAAGACAGTCATTTCACTGCAGTTTAAGCAAATCACTTGTTTTCAAAAGCTGAAACAAAAACAGCTGGCATGTAGCTTCATGACAGAGTTGTAATCCTCTTACTATGGGTAGAAGGTGACCCTAGGGACAGAGTGCTTCAGAGCTGTGCTCCTGTAACTTCTGGGAGGACGGATTCACAAAATGATTATGACTTGCTAAGCACAGGACTCTTTCATCACAATGTTCTATGATTAATCCTACCTCTTGGGGTGTTCTCCAAAGCTTTACACTGTTAACAGTATTTCATGACCAATTTAACATTTAGAATTTGTTTTAAGTCTTCCTACAATTGTATCTTTTCCACTCGCCAAACATCTGAATAACTTAGAATCATAGAATGGTCTGGGTTCGTAGGGACCTCTGAGGGTCATCTAGTCCAACTCCCCCTGCAGTAAGCAGGGGCATCCTCATCTAGATCAGGTTGCCCAGAGCCCTGTCGAGCCTCACTTGGAATATCTTTGGGGAAGGGGCCCCAACCACCTCCCCAGATAAACCTGTTCCAATGTTCCACTACCCTCATGGTAAAGAACCTGTTCCTAACATCCAATCTAAATCTGCTCTTCTCTAATTTGAAGCCATTGCCCCTCATTGTATCACTACAGTCTCTCTGCCTCCTTCAGGTACTGGAAGGCTACTATTAGGTCTCTTGATAGCATGGACAGATACATCTTCCTTTCATATGTCACCAGGAGCATTTAGCTTTATTATGCAGATCTTCAAAAGACTATATGAAGTTTCTTAGTATATTTAAGTAGCAGATAGTTGTGAACATATTTTGATTCTTGTGTGCAGTTGCAATAACTGATGTGGCCTCATCATTTCAATGGAGTTACAGTAATCTGCCCAAACTGATGACTTGCTTCATTTTTTTCAGCTAATTATCTTATGGCCTGTATTGGTTTGAGTTTAGCTTCCCAGGGGAGTCAAAATATATCTAACAGAAACCAATACAATAATAGTAGGATTCCTTCCCCTCTCCCACTCCTTTTGGAAAGGAAGAAAGGAAGGAGGAGACAGAAGGGGTAAAACCACCCAAAGAACAGTCTGGCTACGATTTGGAAGTTAAAAGAAAAAACTTTAACAATAAATAAAAGGTATTTAAGGTAGGGGAGTTACAAATAGGTATAGGGAAGGGAAAACAAGATACAAAATACATGTACAACCAGATGGATGGCAATGGATGTCCACCATGTGGTAGAGAACGGCCACGTGGTAAGACAGGTGAACAGGAACAAGAGTGGTGTCGGGCACACAGGCCACGAGGAGAGAGAGGGAGAGCAAGTGCCTCTATTTATATAGGGGGTCCAGACAGGAAGTGGGAATGAGCTAAACACTACACCTGGGGTTGAGCAGGCGTGGGGTCAAGTTCTGACTACTCCCCCCACCCAGGAGGGTTAACCCTTTACAGGCCTGAAAAGAATGTTTTTTTATTATCTTAAGAGTCCATCAGTACCTACCCTAAACTTCTTCCATTTACGATTATCTGATTCTTTTTTTGTGGCCAGCAAACAACTACTACAGGAAAAGCTGGAATGAACAACAGCTGCAAATAAAACTCTGGAATAATATGTGTCCCCATGCATATATTCCAGAATCTAAACTAAACAGAAGCCTCGAGAGAGGGCTTAAAGGAGAGGAGGAGCTGAGAAACAAAGCATTCTGTGTGTTGGAGTGCAGCCTTGTCCAAGAGGCGTGACGAGACATCACTTTTCACTGGGCACTGTCTCATTTCAGAAAAATGAAATTGCTTTAGAACAAACCTTTCTGCAACAGTATGGATGTTATCATGATACAATGCATCCTTCATGGGTGTTATCAGCTTGCAAATAAACGGTCCGTAGCTGCTAAATTAGATCTTCCTGATAAAAGACGACTAAGATTGAAAGGAAGCTGATAAGCACTTAACAGCCTTTGATTACTGGCAATTTACCAGCCATCAATATCTCCATGACCTCAGTGAAATCAGATGCCACAGATCATAGAAGAAACATATATAAATAGCTTAACCAAATCGATTTGATGGCTGCACCACTGTAAGAGTGGATGTCACCTTTGCTTTTGGGTTTTTTTTTTAAAGGCATCATAATCAGAATTCATTTGCATTTTACTGCTAGCTTCTGCTGGGGACTGAATGAGTGGAACCCTTTTAACATACCCAGAGAGATTAGGGATGGAGCATTTAAGGAAGGCAGTACCAGGAGACTTTCAATGTGGCTGCCACCAAGGGTGTATCCATTAGCTGTTTAAAGAGAGGATCAATCTTTAATGCTGTTAGCATAGTGTTTTTCCAGAGAACATAAGATATGCATTTAAAAAAAAAAAAAAAAGGTAATGGATTTATTTTGGGGTTGTAATCCATCAAGGCTGTTAAGGAAACCATTTCAAAACCCTTGAAAACAAAAAGAATGATCAGAATTAGCTTTTTTTTTTTTTAATATATATCTGATGCTGGTATTATAAAATTAATTAATTTGTTTGTTTAACCCCCTTCCCAATCTGTTCTATATGTCCTCCTAGAAAAAAACCAAGGGTCCAGGAGTGCTTTACATAACATTTTGAGGATCTTGCCCTATCTGAAAGACAGTTTTAAAAGACCTTTAAAAAAATTATTAAGTATAAGCCAAAAGGTAACAGAAACAAAACAGTCAAACGCAAACCAAACAAAAACAGCTAAGGAAAAACACCTGCCTATTGTGTCTAGTGTACCAAGAGATTTTGCTAAACTTCTTGTTCTAAAATAGCATCTATTGACTGCATAATTTTAGATAAGTAAATAATATGATTTAGTAAATCTTTAGTGCTTTCTATTTCTAAAAAAGAAAAAAACAATACAACGACGTTTAGTGAATCTGTATAGTTAATTACTGACAGGGTCTTCTTAACCACATGTAATACACAAATCTACTGAGGTCTGCTGTTACCCCCTAGTTCCTTGTTATAATTCTGAATGCACTGGACAGAAAATCCAAACAGAGAGGGGAATATACTTCTAAAAACTATCCAAGAAACTGGTGCTTAAAAAAAAAAAAAAAAAACAGAAAAAAACAACAGAGAATGAGAAAGTTTAGCTAGAAATGATCAGAAAAATGCATCACAGTTCCAAAGTTTCAGTAGCCTTCAAAAAGTACATTTACTCCTTGTAGTGGCTTTCTATTCTTTCAATGTATCTTTAATATCAACGGTGCCACTCCTGAGCGGTACTACTCCTGACTTCTGAAAATTATGTGCTATCATTTGTCACAGTAGATGGACAGACTCACCATGCTGAGAGAAAGAAAAAGCACTTTTTAGGAACATTTCTTGAAAATAATGCTTTCAAGCATTGCAGTCTGGTATGCCTGAAGAGTCCTAGCTCTTTATGAAGTTGTCTTTTTCACAGGACCTGGTAGTGCAGTAGGCACTTCAGTGGCCCCATATGAAAACAATGTAGACAACAGGAACCAATGAAGACGTAGGTCCAAACAACAAGTATTTGTTGTTACCTAAAGATGTCATGTCCACAGCACTGCCAAGCCAGGTTAATTATAAACAAAGGGAAGTTTGTTTCTTTTGTGTGGCCACTGTGGTAGATGCCCAGCTTCACAGAATATACAAATGAGAATGAGCCTTGCAAAGTAATCCAGCAGGAGAGCTGGTGTTCAGCAGAAGATGCAGAAAATATCACAATGATCCATGTTAGAGAAGCACATGAAGAGGGTGTTGAGATGTCTATCAACAGACAGTAGAAAGGATGTGAAGAGAGCTGCTGTTAGACAACTCTGGTAAGTCATACTATCAAAAAGATACTAAGACATAGGAAAAGAAAACTCGGTCCTCATTAACCTTAGCCCTCATTAACCTTGGCAGCACCCCTAATGCTTGCCAAAGCTTTAGCTGATTTAATTAAGTTAATCCTTCCCCTCTCCCAGTAGATTACTCAAACGGGAAGGAACCACAACCCAGGCAAATTCCTCTTGATCAGCTTGGAGCATCTCACTGGGACTAGGCAGAGTTTAGTCAAAACTCCTAACTTACACCAGAACTGAAACATGAAAGATCTGTAGGCATTTAGCATCCTTCTGTGAAAGAAGTTTCACTTGCCTAAAGGAGTGATGATTGATGGTAATGATCCTAGATTAAGAAGATCAGGAGTCATGAGCTTGTGTGGAGGTGAAAGGCCAAATGGTGAGATTAAGATTTGGCAGTTTAATTGAGAAAGGAAGGAGGAAATAGATGGTAAAAGGAAATAAACAGGAACTGGGTGTAATTCTACATTTGACAAAAGTATGACCTACAAAGGTCAGCCAATGATAATTTTAGAAGCCTCTTCACACCAGGGCATGTGTGTTTATTTCCATCACAAATATTCAGGAACTGAGAGGCAATCAGTCCCATCCCCTCCTGAAAACCATTTAAATTTAGAATAAATATAACCGTATGATCAAAATTGTATTGATTGTGAAATATATGAGTGCAACTAGAGTAAATCTTTGCTGGCCGTGCCAAGTCAGGGCTGAGTTTTCCAACAAGGGTACGTATGTGCATTCCTGAGGATACTTTGTGGATGGTGTGTAGAACATTATGCTCACTGTTTTACCTCAGATTAATATTTCTCAGGCTTTTTTGAAAGAGGAAAAGTGTTTACCTAAGTTTTCCATGAAATGTCAACCCAGGGTAGTACAAAGTAGCTCTGCCTACTCCCTACCTTGATGAAGACAATGCGTGTTTCTCTTCAGACATCACATACAGTGTGCTGCCTGAAGAGCATCTACCTTTGTGACTCCTTGCAGCATTCTCCTCTTTTTATCCATTTCAGTTATTTTCTTTATTCTTTTTCCTGTTTGGTGTTTCTTCCTCTCTGTGAGAATGTTGATCCTCTTCCTTCATTTCAGGTTTGTGCCAAGGGGCGTTTGTGTTGTTGCAGATCCCTTCCTCAAGGTAACAGTGACAAAAGCTGCTTTCATCTTGACTTGGCAGAACCACAAGACCTTCTGCCTTACTCACTTGCTGCAGCTTGTGCTAGCAGAGGGGTGGGGAGGAGAAAGACACCTGAGGAGACAGAAGTGCTGTCCTTATGGGTCAGTTTCACTGCAGATTTTGTCCACGGAAGTTACAGCTCCTAGCACAGAGAGACAAACATCTTTGAGAGAGAAAATCGTATTCATGACCTACTTCCTCATCCAGCTTCACAATTCAGTGCTACCCAGAGATGGGAATAGGTAAGAATAGAAACATCTTATTCAATGGATACACTTCTTATGAGTGTTTAGAAAGAGTGGAACTTAACTTGGGCAAGCAGATGTTAATTTGTTATTGAGTTAATGTAGATTACAGGAGTCTGAGTTAGCTTTGTATTAAAATGTGGTGCATATAAGCCACCAAGGGGTTATAACAACTTCAGCTGAAGGCATTGTTTCAAATCTCAAATGGACATGCAATCTCTAACAAATGCATGACACGGGTTAATCTCTAGGCAAGATGCAGAGCACCCAGAGGGGCTTTTTTTGTACAAAACTCAGAGAGATTGTCCAATGTGCAGCAGCTTTTGATCTCAGCTGTACAGGGATCAGTTTCTCTGAATCCAAATATGTCAACAAAGTTAATGCATATAAAAAGACATTTCTGTGATTTTCATTATCAAAGCTGTGTTTGCAGAGATGGCAGGTAAAACATTGGTTTCCTTTCTATAGGCAGAGAACCCTTTCATTTAGTTCCTATTTGTTTTTATACATCTCCAGATTAATTTACTTGTAAGCAAAATACATGGGTAGAAGTTGTACCCTGTCCCTTCACTGAACTAGTTCCTGGGAAACAGGAGTACCAGTGTGAGGGCTGTACAAATGCACTATTAAAAGAACTGTCAGCCAAGGAAGAAGGATTTCATATAGATGAAAAGAAAGCCCCCCTAAAGTTAATTTTCCTTTATTCCTGTCATATCAGCCTCCAAATTGCAACTACTGCTCTACATCAAGACTTATCATGGTACTTTACACCTGAAAGGATAATGATGCTGCATCAGGGCTCTGCTGCCATTTTTCCATACACATCTGCACTGCAGCTATGTAAACCTGTTCTCTCTTTGGCTGTTCTCCATGGTTGCTGTGCCTGCAAGGGGCATTCCTTCTGACTTTGCCCTGACCTGAAGTTTTCCACCTCATACTCTGTTGGCTGAAGTAGCTCGGTATTGCCCAGCTCTCCAGACACTCTGGTTCACTGCACATCTCTTAACGCTTCACAGCAGTCCAGTGCACATACACACAGTATAACAAGCATTCAGTGGCAAGATAGAAATTTATGGTCCCTTCTAAGCCTCTGAGATACTTCTATTTAGCAAGTAACCTTTCTAATGGTCAGAGTGTTTTCCAGGCATCTCTGTGAATAAACACCCTTTCCTGCAGGTATCCTGCAAAATATCCATTTTTCTCACTTTTCTGAGAGCCTGGAATTACAGCCTTCACTTGCTGTTACACAACATCCAGGGTAACACATTTCTTGGCAGTTCAACTATTACTAACTTCTTTTAAAGGGCCTGGAAGAGGTGAAGACAACTTTGTGCAATCTCTATCTAATCACAGAATTGCGGAATAGTAAGGGTTGGAAGGGACTGCTGGACACCATCTAGTCGCATCCCCTGGCTAAAGCAGGTATGCCTAGATAATGTGTCAGTAGGCAAAGCAGCCTACAAGCTGGGCTGATAGGCAGTTAGAGTTTGATGAGTAAGGCAGGGTTGTCTAATTTTCTGTGAGGTCAAATTCTTTGGTTACTGTAATTTAGGAAATACAGCTCTCTGGAAAAAAAATGGGGAAAATACCTTCTGGTGTATGCATTTGAAGTATTATACAATAGACTATAATTAGTAATATATACATTACAATACATAAAATGAAAATACACTTCTATGCTGACTAGTCTGAGATAGTTGGCTTAGTTGTTATTAAACAAGAACCGTAGAAGCTTCGACCAACTTACTGATTCATTAAAATAATGTTTTCATTCAAGACATGCTTAAAGGATTTACAGAGAGCATATGCCTGTAAACTACTGGACTGTAATTAAGAAGATGAACTATGGAATAAAAATTGTACACCTGTCCTATTTTATATTGGATGTATTACATTACAGAATACAGAGTAAAAGATTGCTGAAGTACCATTTAAAAAAAAAAAACACACACAAACAATTTCCATGATATGAATGAATAAATACCTCTCAGAAGCTACAGCATTAGTGTTTCAATTTGTTGTACATCTACTGCTGTGAATGGGTGAAGGACTGGACAAGCCCAACAAGCTGCAAGGGTGCCCAGGGCTGTACAGCCACTCACTGTTTCCACAGTCCCAGCCGCACCAGCTGTGTAATATCAAAAAAAAGAGAAACCACCATTTTCTTCTCTGTCAGAGAGCACTGCCAGCTATAGCAATACCATAACTCATAGCTTGAATGGCCACTTAAATAAGAGGCAAATACAGGAGTGAGGACAAAACAGTCATTTATGTGTGATAGCCCTCAAGTTACAAGTAAGGCAGCATTGAAATAGTGAGGATTTATTTGATTCTAGTAAAAAGTCATATAAGTAGAGAGTGATTTGTCCCCTTCCACATCAAAAAAAAAACCCCTACCCCAACCTAGAAATTACCAGTGCCACTGGTTCTTCTTCTATCTACAGCTGATAAGAAAATTCATCCCTGATATCCACTGAATATGGCAGAGTTGTGGTAGGATTTAACTGGACACAATCTAATTTTCATTTATTCAGGCAGCTCTCTGAGGGAACAGTTAAAGTGAACACTGCTTCTGAAGACCTCTGAATGTCAAAACTAGCAAAAAAAAGAAAACTATAAGCATACACAGAAAATACATAGCTGCTCCTTGTCTACAGAGCTTAAATGGGTGCTGTGGCCAAATGCCCAACCCAAAAAGAAAACTAAACTATTTAGGACTATTCCTTACAGGCAGTTATACTGACTAGACTCTAGTAAATATCACTACAGATCATCATAAGCTAAAATGATGATTATAACAACAAAACAAAATAGAAGCGAGGCGGGTTTTACAAAAAACAAAAACTCCTATCAAGTCCCTAGTAAGGCTGGAGTCATTAAAGTGACAGGCACTACCCCTGGCATAAGATAGGAAGGAACAAAAGAAAATATGTATATATTAAGAGAACAATAAAGAGCTTTAGATACATCAAAACCAATTAGGCATTATTTTTTACATAGCCTAAAGTTAAGCACAGTATAACAATAGATGATTCTCCTATTTGCATCATTTAAAGTTCAAAGCCTAGGAAAATCACTATGTGTAAAGGAAATGAGATAGTCTTATGTGAATTGTGTGTATCAATTATCTGTTTATCTCTGGTAACTTCAGGTGCAAACCTTCAAGGAAAAATCTCTAAAGAGTATTTGTGGAATGGACATATCAGGAGAGAGTAAGACTTGAAGCAAGGAGAAAATAAAGGAGAAGGGATAGTATCTCATTCTGAAATCATTGTCTTGTCCCTGGTAGCAGGGACAAGAGATGGACACTAGAGTTACACAGCAGTTATTAATGCACCTTTATTAAGTCAAAATGTAGCATTTCGTCATGGGAAGAGGGACAAGTAGGCTGTATGGGTTTCTGCTTTGACTCTTACTTCAAGGCTGTGTTGCTATACATATTTCTGCCAGTCTGGAAGCAGAAGAGTGTTCAAACTTAGCTTCTGCCTAGCCTTCCTCCCTCCTCTTCAATGCACATGGATAGGGAAGAGTGAGGGCACTTCGTGATCCTCCTGGCTGGGCAGCACCTTGCACAAGAGAGAGGTTGCTCCAGGAGCAGCAGCTACAAGATCTAGCCTTCAGATACAGCTGCATATTAGCAGCAGTCATTTGGAAGTGCTTTCAGAGTGCAGCCACCCACTGCCTGTGTTTCCCTCATGTAAACCCTGTGACAGCACCAGCACATGCAGCAGCTCTGTGCTTGCTGGTGGCACTTAGATCCTTGCTTCTCTGACTGGTAATTCACTGCACCAGTCAGATGTGTTGCCTGTCTGCATAACTGGTAATGCTAAGAGCTCTGGTCAACAAACTGCCCTTATGAGTAGGAAGGAGGCATATGTGCACACCTGATCAGCAGCAAGGTCTCATCCTTGATTTTGAAGGGGATGCAGAAGAGGGTGTCTGGTGGGGTGTATGTGTTTGGATTACTCTAATTAGATTCTCCTTTTTGGCTTTTAATATTGGAGGGAGTGGAAATCAGGATTTTTTTTTCTCTGCTTAAATTATTCTTAAATGACATTCACCACTGTCTTAGTTAAACACATCTCCTGATTTAGAACTAATAAGCTTCTATTTTAAAGAAATGCCAAGGTAAGCTTTCATTCAGTCAGAGGGAAGCAAAACTTGACAAGTAGAAGGAAAGTAACTCCCAACAGGCAGGCAGACAAGTGGGAAGAGCTGAGAGCATAGCTGGGGACTAACCCCAGCAGTAGCACCTGTAAGGTAGTACTATGCAACTCTTTGCCAAAGAGGTAGCTCGGTAGCTACTGCCTGAATTAGATGAGAAGATAGGCACCGTGTCTGAATTGCTTGGTTATTTTCATCTCCTTGCTGCTTCTCAGAACCAAGATTGAAAGCAAGAAGCCAGTCAGCCAGCATCCCCTCAAAATTCCTCCTTAGACCATCCCAAACACTTAAGGTGACTCAGGAGGGTCTGTGCTGGCACCAGTAGCACAGAAGGCAGCAGTCAGCAGTAACTGCTACCACCTGAGCAGTCTCCTAGCTTATATAATGTGTTACAGATTGACTTACACAGTGTTTTTGAGCTGTTTCGCTTCAGAGGCTCCTGTTTGTATCTGCTGATTGATGACCAGCTATGGCTCCACCATTATTATGCCAGGAAACCTGTATTTGCAGCACTCTAAGAAGTCAAGCTTCTGAATTTCCCAGCACTGGGACATACAACTGGAAGGTGATGACAACTCAAAATAAGGTCAGTGACTAAGCTGTGTGATGTTGGCAAGCCAAGTGTCAGTACCATAAGGGAGCTCATGAAGTCATTTGCATTTGTCTCTTAGAGCAGGAGCTGTCTATTTAACTGTGAAGTAGCAGCTGGGAGGAGACGGAAGGGTGCAAAGACAAAACTGCAATGCCGTCCACTGCAAATGCAGATGGTTTTGCTAGTAAAAGCTTATGAATGTTGTACCAACAGGTGACACCAGCCAGCTGGCACACAGGTCTTGAATAACCGTGAACATAGGACTAAAATACTCATGGCAAGCTGGGTTTAGTTTGTTTTGCCTAAATAGCATGCTATAAAATTAAGATCTGTTCTCCTGAAGTTTTAGGAGCTTCATCCTGCTTTTCAGTGCTTTAGTGCAAGAAAGTACAGCCTGCCATGCCTTCCTGGCCACGTGACAGGGATACTGGTGCCATGTGTGCCTTGCCAAGCAAAAGCAGAATGTCAGTGCTTCCCATCCCACCTGTCTGTCAGCATACCCAGAGGTGTCACTGCTGTACTTGTTGCCATTTCTGCCAACACAAGAAGACAATTTTTTGCAGTGGAAGTACATAGCCTAAAGTTAAGCACAGTATAACAATAGATGATTCTCCTATTTGCATCATTTAAAGTTCAAAGCCTAGGAAAATCACTATGTGTAAAGGAAATGAGATAGTCTTATGTGAATTGTGTGTATCAGTTATCTATTTATCTCTTAGGCTGACAGGGAACATGGCATGGCCTAGGTAAGTTACAGAGTGGGGAAAAGGTAGCTTTTCATGTATTTACCTAGCCAAATATCTATCAAAAATATGATGTGTGGCAGGCTAGTAAACATTTCTTATATAGGTTTTTGTGTATGTGTAATTAGAAGAGAGTTTAATACTTTGTTTAAAACTTTGAGTACAAGATCTTGCCTCCTCCCTCTTTCTGACGTAGCTTTTACATTAAGAAATGCAAAGTGCTAGAAAAGCACATTGATTTATGAGATACCATATTGCAGCTTACAGTAAATGAAAAGCAAAACCCAGAAATGTCATGTCCTCAGTACTAGCTACTTTCAGTATAGAGAATGTTGATGAATTTTTGTTCCATGCCAGAAATCTTAAGTCTTTCATCTGCCCCATTACCGAGATAATCTTCAGCTATCTTACTCTTGAGAGGCTGAAGCTGTGCTGATTCCCAGGACAAGTTGGTCAATGCATATGCAATGAAATTAAGGAAAGCCTAGCCATGCCTAGGGTCCTTCACATTTTCAGTTCCCCTGAAAGATTCCACCTAAGTAAACCTGGAGTGAAATATTTCCCTTTTAAAGCACGTGTTTGAAGCAAGGTGAACTAAACCATTTTTCTATTATTTGCCTGCCACAATATTCTTTATGTGGTGTCTGAGCACAGTGGTTGGCATATGCAAATATTTGGCTGACATATGCAAATATTTGGTTGAAGTATGCAAATACTGCAGCTTATTTTGTAAAACAGCAGGTTATATCAGTAATAAAGAAAACACTTTGCATTTCAGTACATCTATGCATTTAAAGCTTACAGCATTGTTTTAACTAAGGTCTTCATCTGTGTTCTAAATAATTTTCTTTATGGATAAGAATTTGACTGTCTGGTATCTTTGAATTTATACTCTTCCAAAAAGAAGTACTTAATTAGAACTGAGTTTTTATAACATGTGGCATGTAGGATGTGTTGAACTTCTTGTAGAGTTTTGTAGCTCATTTTTTTTGTTGGCTTTCTTTTTTTTTTTTTTTTTCCTAATAGATCATCATTTTTACTCAACCTTCTGTAGAGGGCTAACATCAGATGATAAGGGTTTCACTTTTAAGCAAGGTAGAAGACCTGACTTTTTGCCTTTGTTAGTTTAGTGGTCTTAGAGCACTCACTGAACAGGAACATTTTCACTGAGAATAGATCATAGTCTTTCTCTTTCTCTCTGGCTCTCAATAAATAAAATTTTCCAAAATTACAATCTCATTGATCAGCTAGAGGAAAAAAAAATCTCCACACACCATCTATTTTTCCAAAGATCATGTAGAGGTAGTAACAAGTGAGAGGAGGAAGTGACAGAGTGTTAAGAAAGGATAGGAAAGAGCTCAGGTAACCCACAGCCCTTGAGCAGACTCTTGAAGTCGTTTGGTGTCACTGTGTTGCAGAGGCAGTGAGCTGCTGGCTGCAAGGACATTTTGTCCTGCCATCACTAGCATGTGTCTGCCTCCACAGCTGTATTGCAGGCCTCTCTTTAAGCATTATTGATTGCAGTGGCAACAGTTGCATACACGAGCCAAGTATTAGCTTGCTTACGTGGAGATGTTCCCATAAGCAAAGCCAAACCCCTGCAAAGCTGTTTGGGCTTCTCTGTGCCAGGCAACTGTGAATTTGGCAGTTGCTAAAACAACAAGGTGTTTGCTAGTTGTTAATGAAATACAAGGAGACCACCTGCTGGGGCTTGGCTTCTCTCAAACATGGACTTCATGGAGCTGCTGTAACTCCTCCTACAGAGTACACTGCCACCCGCTGTGCTGAAGCACACGCACTCCTCCCTTGGTAAAGATAAGTATAGAAGAACACCCAAAGTGGGCCTTTTGAGTTACCAAATCCACAGAAAAGTAACTTGCTCCATGAATGACATAGCTACCTATCTGCAGCAAAGGATGCCACGTTAGATAACTCAGGCAGCATATATATTCTAGCAATACCTGAAGGCTTCACCTAATTGCTGCTTGACTTGTGACAATAGTGTCTCAAAAGAAAGTTCTCAAATCTTTAAACTGGAGCAGGGGCCCTGGCTCCCACTGCCATAGCAACAGAAGTGCTCCCTGCTGAAAAAGTCATCTGAGTCCAGAAAAAGGTCACCAACGACCTTTAGAAACCCTGGGAAGCTTTATCCTGAAAAGAGGAGGAAGCTGCACAAATGCGACGCTGGAAGGACAAAACCACTTTGCCAGTGGCAAATATCCAAAATTCACCAGCTCACCTCAAAAAGTACATTTTTAATGTACTTGAGTTGACTTTAGGGCTATTTGAGCTCTGCAGATTTTTTGGGTGGAGCAGACGGTGCCAGGGCTTGAGAAGTGGAGATGGGTAGATTACAGGGTTTTGCAGTTGTCACAGCTAGAAGCCGCATGAAGCTGCAAGGCCTTACGGAAAAGCAGAGAGAAAATAAAAAAAATCTTTCCTTTGGCTGCTTTTCTGCACTCTCTCACTCCAGTGCTTGGCAAAGCAGATATGAAATGCAGCACACTGCTTTTGGGGACCCTGATTACAGTCCCAGATCTGGCATTGTCAGAGATGGCTTAGTCCTACTGCTTATGACAGGCTGAATTTATGGGAACTGTTTGGTCCATTTACCAGATCCAGGCAGGATCATTCTCTAGTGGAAAGCTTTTTAAAGAATTACAATTTTTGATGCACCCTGTCATGCTTAAGGCTGTATGTGACTGCAGGAGTTCACTCTTGCATGCTTAAAGCATTTATATAACAGTTCCTTAAACCTGTATAAACTATGTCTGATTATAACTATTTTGAGAAGAAAAGCAATTTTTCCCTCAAAAGTCTATTAAGGCTGCTGTGCTTAATACAGGGAAGAGGCTGAATGTACAGCAGCAAACACGGCCTGGCTCAGTGACCTGAAATGCTGCTCTAGACAAGGAGAAAAAAGCTTGACTCTGGTCTGCCTTCCTTCACCACTTTTCAAGTGGCTATGCCAAGTCATATCACTGGGCAGCAAGAGAAGTAAAAAAAATACACAACCACACACACACAGAGAGCCTACCCTTTCATACTTAAAGAGGACAAACTAAAAGTTGCTGGTAGAAATTTGTATTGAGGATTTGGCCACATTCTCTTCGCTGCCGCCTTCTCTTCTCCCAGTGCATGCTAAGTAAGTAGGTGATTTGGAACTCAGAAAACTTTCTTCAAAACAGAAACATTTAAAAGTACTTACAGAACATGCTTGGTGTTGAAGTTGTATAACTAAGAAGTTAAGGATTTGAAAAATAGTTATTTAAGCATAGTTCTTAAAAGGAAGAAATAGAGCCATAGATATGAATAAAGCTTCTAAAACACCTTAACATGTGGAAATAATCAAACCTCTTATCTTTTGTGTGTGTTTTATCTCTCTATCGTTTGTTCAGCTTTTCATGTCTAGCTGTAGTACATGTTAATCTCATAACCCCAACATTTTCCAGGGTCTTGAAGAAGTCTGCAGCTAACCTTTTTTCCTTTTTTTTGGTTTGTTTTTTTGTTTTGTTTTTTTTTGTTTTTTTGTTTTTTTTTTTTTTGTTTGTTTTTTCCCTGTAGGAACAGTTAAATCAAATCAGTGAATATTGCTGTCTTAATTATGGAAAAGTCAATACACTTGCACAGCTTCAGGCAGTGTGAAGAGGCCCAGAACAAGCCTTAGTACCTTGGTTATCAAATGATGACTTACATATATATGTGACTTCATGATAACAGTCATCATAAACTCGCTATCCCATAATCTCTGAGGAAAGGGGATAGCAAAACCTATATGTGTACTAAATAGCTTTTTTTCTCTTCCCTCCCTTCCAGGAGGCTTGCACAGCATTGTCATTCTCCAATTATTTGCAATTATGTTTCATATAGTTAACGGAATTGGCTAGCTAGCCAAAAAGCTGCCAATGAGGCTAGAACTTGGAATTCAAGATGTGGTACATGGAGGAAGCAGTAAAATAAGATGTTTTTTTTCCTTTAATGCAAAATATTTCAGCACGTTTTGATTAGCTCTAAAACACTGGCAGGATGAGAGGTGGCTTAGCTGTGCCAAGAGGCACAGATTGATGGCTCTCCTGCAGCACCCGAGGAGAGCACACACAGCAGCAGATGTGGAGGGAAGAGTGCAAGGCTTACCTTGGGCAACACAAATAGCCCCAGATCAACCAGCAGAATCAGCGTAGCCAACCCATCTTGTCTGACACAAACAGTTGGCCACGTGGCATGCTGGCATTTCTCTGTTACAGCATTGGTATGAACGAAGGCATACAAGCTCAGGCTCAGCAAACCCAACCCAAATCACCAAGTCAAGCATAATGCAGGCAATAATCAGACACTAGGTAGGCTTACTTGTTCTCAACTTGATGTGAAATATTAATGCAAAGTATAACAGACTATAAAATGTTAGGAACAGTTGTGGCAACCAAGCCAGCCTGCAAAACCCAGGCATTTCAGATTAACATTCTAGGCACTGCTAGCTTGGAAAACGTGGCACAGGAGTAACATTTTGGATTGGACAGAAACTTTACATAAGGTATCTACAAGTCACTGCCTTATACATTTTATGCAAGATATCTACAAGTTGCTGACATTTATCAGTGTAAATGATGGTCAGGAAAACAAAATGAGTTAAAAGAATGTGTGTTAAAAGAACATGTAGTGTAAATATTTTATGCATACAAATGTTAAATGCAGACTGGAGGTTAACTGGACAAATACTGCAGAGCATATCAGCTGCTGTTAATGACACACCCTTAAGTTATGAAATTGCATGTTAAGGGTAGGTATTCCTACCTAAGAGCTCCTCGAGCACACCATGTAACTTGGAGGAGAAAAGGGTAACTGTGCAGTAAAGATGAATGCTCTGAGCACAGTTTACAAGCCAGCAGCACAAAAACTGTGTTTTAAACATCTTTTAACTCTAAAGAGTAAAGGGAGTCATGCACACAAATCTCATTATTCTGAAAGCTGCTTAGAAACTTTAGCCCTTAGAGTCAAAATACCACAATGTATTCAGAAGTATAATTTCAAAGAGTTGCAAATGCTTCTAACAATTAGCTAATTAAAAAAAAAAAAGAAAAAAAAGATTTAAAAGGATTTAAAGGGAAAGAATTACAGAGGAGTTATATGTTAAGCAGGAGGTAAATGAATAGGATTGAGAGGGTACAGTAGGAAGTGGATGTGGTTAAGGCATTTGCAAGATTAGTTGAAGAAAACTCTAGTAAAACTTGAAGTAGGAAGCCAAATCCTTGGACAAAGGAATATAGTTTCTTTGATGTATTTAAAGCTGCATAATTTGTACATACTCAGCATCTGACCTGTGGACCTTAAGAATGACTGGGTAAAAACAGCAATGAAAGCTTATTAAAATACAACCAGAAAAAGTAGTATGTAATATTTGATGCACAGAAGGTACTGCAATTTTCAGAGATTAAACACCCAAAGGTATTGAACAGGGCTGTGGAGGTGGGGAGGGTGATTGTAGTTGGGTGTGATGAGAAAAGCTCTGGCACGCAAACAATGCTGACTGTAATTAGTGCAGATACACCTGAAATTCCTGCCTTTTTTCGTATCTATAGAAAACATATTAAAACACCCAGGTAAAGAGGTTATGTGTGCATGTGTGTGCATGCCTGAGGTCTCAACTTCTCCCAGGATTAAGAGACTGTAAATACATGTACTATTCTGCAGTAACAGACTGAACTGGTCTGGGCTAAACACTGAGCAAACACGGGACAAGGATATACAATAGACAGTGTACAAAGCAAAAAGATAGCAGAGAAAGATTATGAATAAAGAGCTGAACCAGGTCAGTACAACAATACCCAAACTTTGTACTCCCTTAACAAGACTACAGAGATCCTAGGATCTTTTTGTTATTTTGCATACCGAAATGTCAAAACCAGAAGGCAAGCAAACCACTGTCCTGACATAAAGCAGATTCATTTCTAAAATGAATTTTATTTCATTTTCATTGGTTCAGTGAGCCACTGCCGTGTTCAGAGCACCATCAGCATTGAGGAAGAATAGACAAGCACCAGGAGATCTGTGGCCATAAAAATAAATACTGCCAACAGGATACATAAAATATATTGAACCTGAAACACGACATCACAGGAAAATGAAGAAAACCAGAAGCAATTGCTAAGCATTCCTGGACAGATTGATTTGCTTAATGCCATTCTTTTAACTATGCTACTTTATTTTAGAAGTTGGACAGAACAGTTCTTCAGATCTGGGACACCCAGCAATGGACACCAGATCTTTATTATGTCTAACAAAATGTGCTACATCTTCTTCACCTCATTATAAAACTCATCAGGACAATGATCCCCAGAACCACTGAGCTTATACTTGGTGGAAAGGTGGCTGTGTTCAGACAACTGTGTGAAAATTTGTCATCTTGATTTCTCCTACTCCTTTAGAGTTCAGGTGTTGGCACATTTAATATAAGGAGTGTTGTGACAAAGGCGTGTGCTGTTGTATGGCGGTGAGGAATCTCAAAGTCATAAGCTTGGGCAGGGTAAAGGTATTTGTTAATAACTTTGCCCATCAGAAGTTCTTGAACCATGAGAACCATTTACTGGATTCATCTGCCTATTCTTTGCCTTTTATATAAGGTCACGGGATTCACCAGCAACAAACTAGTATTACTCTAAAGTGCTGGAAGGTTCTTTGATCACTGTAAGAAGCTTCTCCCATTCCTGCAAGTAGCAGAAAGAAGACTGCAACACCAGAAGCTTTAAAAGGTCTGGCTTTTTCTTACTCTACCCAGTGAGTGTAAATGCTGATGTTGCACTGGTCCTCTCCATGTACTGTATGGCGGGGTGAAACACTTGCCTTCATAATGATGACTATTGTATATAATTGAATTGAGACAATCATTTAACTGTATCCAGATAATCAAGCAGGAAACTGAAAGTCTTGGTATCAATTTATACCATGGAAAAAAAGCTTTCTCTTCTCTCTCTCTTTTTTTTTTTTTTTTTTTTTTTTTTGTTCAACAGGGAGAAGAATGACAGACTGACAAAAGGACAGTATCAGAAAAGAAAGGATTTGATGAAACCTCTGAATGGTCAGAGAGGACACCATTATCAGATGAAGCAATTTCTGGGAGGCAAGCAATGAACTATTTTAATTTTTCAACAACAACTGAAGTCGGGCAGCCACTCATAAATAACTTTAAATCTCTTTTTAAGATAATTGCATGCATTTTACATGCACTATATACCACTTACTATTTCAGAGAGAGCAAGTTATATTGATTGCTCTTACCTAAGTGCACCTCTGTCTGGACTGCAAAGCGGTAACTACTTGTTTAATTAACTTCAATAGGTATTAAAAGGAAAATTATGACTAATAGAGTCTAAAATCCAGATTCCTGAATGTAGGGAATTGATATATCAAGAAACACAGCTAACATGGGCCATGATGATAAAGATGAGAGTCCTTCTCCTATGATGTTCAGTATCATTATATGTCGTGGTAGGCCTAAGCAGGGCAAAATAGGCATATACATGTCCTGGCTTGCCCAGACATGTTTTTCTGCTCATCCCCCTTCTGCTATGGGAAAGAGGACAAAGAACCTGGAGCCCCTGAGTCTAAGGACTGTGGCTTGCCCAGACATGTTCCCCTGCTCTCCCTCCTGTGCTGGGGGAAGCAATGCAGGAAAGGAAAACAAAGGTCCTGGCTTCACCTAATATGGTCAAGCTTGGCAAAGTGTAATCCTGATTGGCTGATCTGTATGCAAAGGCCGATTAGTCTTGGGCTGTATTGATAAAAAGGGATGAGCAGGTAACACAACCTGCTCTCTGCTGTTGTATTCACGGTGCTCTGCTGCCTCATTGCATCCTGAACTGCCTGGAAACTCCACTGCCTTGAGTTTATGAGGAACAGGCTCTAAATGCCTGCAGGCAATTGGCCTGTACAGCCAGTATGACATTGTGCCAAGACTGCACATGGCATTGCATCCTGCCTGCCCCTCTGCAAGGCTTCTGCTGAATCAGGAACGAAAAGGAACCAGGTCAGAGTGTGCCAGACTCCCAGCTGCCTGATAAGAGTCTGGGAAACTCCAAAGCTTCTAATGGCTTTGAGACCACTGACAGCAACCCCTCCACATGCTTTGGGTACTGTCCAATAATGTTTTGTGAGTAAATACTTCAAGCCTCTTGTAATCACTAATTGCCTTCTGCCATAAGCAGAAAGGATCTTCCTGCCTCCGTCTAGTGGACAAGCAGGATAATGAACCGCAAGCGGTGTATTGACTGCTAGAACCTTCTTTTCCAGTATAATGTTTGCATTTGCTAGTTACCTCTTAAAGTGTTTCAGTTTTGCCTGTTCCCTGTGTGTATAAATTTCCAAACCATGCATTTCGATCATAGCAGGGGACTTCAGTAGAAGAGGAATAGAGACAGCTTACACTAATGGCATACTGTGTACATCAGCAGCCTGTGTGCATTTTTTACCTGTCAAAATTACATTATTTTATTACCTATCTGAGAGTTCATCCTAAAACACTAAGCACAAGAGACTGGGATTTGGCACTTTCACAGCTTTGGCTATGGAATGGTGTTGGTGCATTCATTCTACGTCTAAGAGCTTTCCTGCTTCTAATGTGAGCTAGAACATAAGATAACTTCTCATACACAGTATGTGGATGTGAGGCATGTTAATGCAGGTATCAGCTGACCCATGAGCACACATTTGAAGGGCAGGTAAATCTTTTAACTCAGGCAAAACTTACGGTTGATCCTGATTTGACTACTTCTCAAATGAAACTTCAAAAGTATGTTTTTCAATGTAGATATTTTAATGTGTTGGTATCAAGCAGTCATGAATGGCATTTTCTTTAGTAATCAACTCACAGAGAAAATGAAA
Source organism: Ramphastos sulfuratus (assembly GCA_013399055.1). Classification (NCBI taxonomy): domain Eukaryota; kingdom Metazoa; phylum Chordata; class Aves; order Piciformes; family Ramphastidae; genus Ramphastos; species Ramphastos sulfuratus. The sequence goes on along the minus strand of WBNM01002457.1, from coordinate 480,241 downwards.
ACAAGTACGTGAAAAATCTGCATCTTATTTACATGTGTAATTTTACTTGATTGTGAAGGTATCAGTAGAAACATTTAAATGAGGCTTTTGACAACAGTGCTGTAACCAAATGCAGTGAAAATGCTTTTGATGTTTAATTAAAGCAGATTGTAAGGACATAATTTAGAAAGATGAAGGTGGGGTTAAAAAAAACACACCTCGCCCACTACAAAAACTTTGCTGTTCTTGGCCTGTGTTTTAAAGTGCATATTAATAGATACCCAGATACTTGTTCTGCAAGTAGTAAGTTGTCTTGTCATCCAGTACTTTATCATGGGATATAAAAAAATCATCTAGCTTCATGCCTGCTGGATGAATGCATAAGTCATTGAGTTAAAAAGTCACAATACTTTGCCCTCAGGATGCAAAAGTGGTACTGCTTGAAACAACCAGCACCTGGCATAACTGCATATATATTTAGCAATGCTAATTAATGCTCTATTTTTAGTACTGTGATTCTGTGCATCACTATTGTCAGACACAGAACATGAATGCAGCATATCCTTTCTTCAGTAAGAGTGATGGGTTAGTTTTCAGTGGTCACCACTCAAAAATAGTTCTAAAAACTGAGCTCCACAGTGGCAGCTCATCTTGATTTAAGCATAACCCCAGGCTCAAGAGTGTGTTTGCAAACTGTGTAATGCTTGTAAGGACCATGGAATATCGTAGACAGCAGTTTAAAGTGCACGGTTTATACCCTAAACTTCTCCCAGTTTGCAACAGGCAGGAAACAGGTAGAATCCTTATTTTATTTTGCAGTTCTCCATTTTCTGATCTTAGCATGATTAAATGCCTCATGTTCACATTTAGCTTAGAAAAAAAGAAAACAAGTATGTGATTCTTTTGAACAGCAGCATCAAATTCAAAGCTGGGAAGGCCATAGCTACTAAGTTTTATGCTAAAAGCAGTTGTCAGTGAGAGCTTGATTTTATTTAAATCAGTGGTAACATTCCACTAATTTCAAGGGAAGGTGTTCACCTCTACTAAATACTTTATATCCTAAGGGCTCTCTAAGTTGTTGCATAAACATTACATAGTAGGATGATGAAAAAAGTACTTCCATTTGCCTCTAAGGAAGGAAAATTCTTTACCTAAGGTAGAAATCTTTGCTGCCAGGTTTCTGCAGGAGAAGCTGTCTGAGGTAATCCAGCAATGATGGAATATTCTGGGATTAATTAGACATGACCTAGATACATGCCAGTGACTATCAGAGCTGACCTAAATGTTGCAAGGAACTTTGCTTCTATCTCCTTTTTTCTGTTAATCAACTCTGACACTAAAGGCTTAGCAGGGCAAGTTCGAAGAGAGCATTTGATCTAAGCCTGAAAGAGAAGCAAATTGTTTTCATATTATAAGCCTTCTTATTTAAATCTAGATTATACTGAAGAAATGTTTTAGCTTCCTGTATCTTGTAGGTTAGTAAGAAGTCAACTAGGTTTTCAAGTAGTTATTCAAGAGTCTACAAAAGCCCTGCTGTGGATCACCATGCTTTGATATAATATGAAGCTTTTCTATTACTTCTCCTTTGTCCCAAAGCACCATTTCAGGAAAAAAAAAATTAATTATGCAGATGCTGTGTTGATTTTTAGATATATAGAAACACATAAGTTGCTGATAGTAAATGAGGAATGGAATAAACTACACTTTAGCCCACAGTTTGGAGGAGCAGCTTTCACTATTCAAATAACGAATGGGAATAAGAATAAATCAGTGCTCTCAGTTTAATTTTGCATTACATTAATTAGCATAGTATTCTGCTCTGTAAGCATGCTTTTCAAGTTGAAACCAGGATTGGGTTTTTGTGGTGTTGGTTTTTTTTTGTTTGGGTAGTTTTGGTTGAGATTTTTTGGGGGGTTGTTTCTTTCTTTTGGGTTTTTTTGTTTGCTTGCTTTGTTTTGTTTTGTTGTTTTGTTGGGCTTTTTTTAAGGACAGAACTCTACATTAATCTTTTCCTCTTACTCTGCAAACTCCAACTAACCTAAAGGAGGTCCCTGAATTGATCAAACCTCTGAGAACAAAGACTTACCAATATTAAAATAGAAGTATAATATAGAAATCTGCTTCCTGCTAATTGCGTGCATTTGGGAAGTCTAGAAATTTTTTAGTTTAATTGAAATACTCATACAGCTAGTTTTTAAGTAATTGCAGTTATAGATTAGAAAAAGGGGGTTGAATATAGATTATAATATAGATTTTAATATATTATTATAATATGGATTAGGAAAAAGGAGTCGAAAGTAGTGAATTGAGACATCTGGAAAACCACAGTATTTGAAGATGGATGAGATCCTGCCATTGTCTCTATTACTTGTCACAGGTGACTAAAAAGCAATGGAGTTCAGCTTGCCAAGATGATGGCTTTATCACAGTTCTTCACCTTTATTTCAAAGTCATTTTGACAGGTCTAGGAATTTTTTCTCTGAAGTCAGCTGTTTTGAGCTGGGATTTTTTGGTTTAGCTTTCAGTTTAGGAAAAGGATAGAAAGCAAAACAAAACAAAAAAATCTCTACCTGAGCTAAAACGGTACAAAGTGGAAATAACTTAATTCGTATCAAGTAAGGATGCCTGTATGTAGCTTTGGCCCTGAGAAAAAGCGAAGAAACTTCCACAAAATTACACAACTGCATGTTGTGAAATGTATTTTGATATGATTATGTTTAGTAAAAGACTTGAATGTGTGCAGTGTTATGATCCAGCAGCTGCTATTGCCTGCAATTCCACAAACAATTCACACAAAACATGACTTTTATAACATCGAATTACTAATAGTTTCATTTAATTACTAATCAGTACAACTTGGTGTCAGATGATACATAACAGAAATAATCTATTGTTTAAGAATTTCTCTCCAAATAGCAGCTCAGTAAGAAAAAAGGCTGCTCAGGACCCTGGCATTGGTTCTCAATGACTGGTAATATCCAACTTAACAGCTTATGAAATCAGTGAGGAAATAGGAAATCTCAGAGCAGTCTATCAATGCTTTCATAATTCATTGCTAAGACTCTTCAGCTTCCAGTTATCAAATTGTGATGGAGGCTCTGTACTACAAACTTTAAATGACTAATGGCAATATTCTTGCTGTCGTTTTCTGCTGAAGAACCCTTCCCCATTCCCCAAGCACTCAAGGAACCCAGTCTGAAAATCACAGTCCAGCTGATCTCTGTGCTGTTACTCAATTTCTATTGTTTCAATGTTAATGTACAAACCTGTCTACTAGATTGAACTTTTCCAGTAATTATTATTTGACCTTTTACGTATTAATATAAAATGAGGCAGATGGCACTTTCTGAAATGGTACTTTGCTTCCTCACTCTTTGAGTAACTTAAGGAACAACAAAAGATACCTAGGGGACTAAATAACTGTTGCATGTCTATGCTTTTCTACATAACAACATTTCAGCATCTTTTTTTTTTTTTATGTCTATGAAGCTTCATAGAATCATAGAATGGTAAGGTTGGAAGGGACCTCAAGGATCATCTAGTTCCAATCCCCTGCCATAGGCAGGGACACCTCCCACTAGTACAGGTCACTCAAGGCCTCCTCCAACCTGGCCTTGAACACCTCCAGGGAGGTTGTGGAGCACAGAATCCCTTCATGGGGCTTTATCTTGCTCAGATTTGACGTTTGCTTTGCTGAATTTATCCAATGCTTTACAAATTTTTATTATCTTTAGTAGTTAGCCTTTGTTTATTTTCTATTAACAGAACATATTATGAAGAAAAAGATGTCAAACTTACAGACCATATAGCAGATATGATACTGAATCAATAATACCCAAGCTGCTAGTTATTTGTTAGACTATCAACAGTTTATCTTTAAATAGTAAAATACTACCAAAATATGAAAACTTAATTAGTTTACAGTTGTAAAGCACTCCATTATGTACCTCAAATACACTGTGGATCTTGTTCGGACTGAAAATTTCAGCACATTAATTGTATTAATTTACTATATTTAAAAAGCTTTTTGGAAATGTAAATTGGCATCTGAAATGTGGGTGTTTATACTGTTCATTTTTTTCAGCATAACAGAACTTTGAGCAATCTATTTCCATTTTCTCTGCCCTAGATTCAGGAAATAATGTGAGTTAATTTCTGTTCAGAGTACTCAGAAATGTAACACCTTGGAAAAAGATATCTTCTGGACAAGAGAAATAAAACTACTTACACTTACTTCTGGCTCAAAATACAGATACAAATTCCTAAAACAAAAATTTAAAATAGGGATTTTACTTTTAAGATAGCAAACCCATGTTGAGAATCATTCCAATTCTCATCAAACTTAAACAAAACACCCATATAACAGACCATCCCATCCACTATTTTAACAAGATCTAAATCTGTCAAGGATTGTCAACACTCATCATAGTGTGGCTATTTTGAGAAACTGCAAATTGGAAATAAGATAAGTATCTCTAAATACAATCAGTATTAATAATACAACATTGTCCATAACCACTGATTGGTACCCAATATCAGACAGGGCATTAAAAAAAACAAACAAACAAAAAAATTCCAGTTCTCAGCACATAGATAGAATTCAAAACTACAAAATAATGAACTTGCCTACTGTTCTGTGGGAAAAGAGAAGAGGAGCTGGAAGTAATATTGCAGGAGGAGAACTGAGTAGGTATGACAGGAGTATGGGGGCTATATGTAATGACAGGAACTTCATAACATACTCTTCATTAAAGTGACAGGAGAAGCAAAAGAGGCGAACTACACTTTGCTGAAAGCATCCATTCAAATCCTGAAATACTGATGGATAATTTTTGGTAGGACATGCATTGCTAAATATGTGGCTTTTAAAAAAAAAAAAAAAAAAAAAAAAAAAGAAATGAAACCAAAGGTAAATGAGAATTACAGGAAAAATGGTGCTAAATACTAGTGATCATGAACACAAAACAATGAAGATGAAGCTCATTTGAGCCTAATTTGCAAAACAAGGTATTAAGTATTGCCATGAGCTACTTATCTAATTGAAGTACTTTTAAATCAGTCACAGAAATTAAGAAGAATTTTTTATTCCTTTAATTTGGTTTCTTTTTATCAACTCTGAGGTTAAATATATACACATTATAAATATTTAGGATACAGATTTATCTCCATCATAGACTCTGTCAGTCTGGATTATTCCAAGTGGCAACTACCTCTTTAATCCAGAATCTCACTTCAAACCCCTCAATGCTGTAGATGTCAGAAGGGAGTATAAGCCTGTTTAACATAGGTAGATCTGGGCAGGATTCTCCAGCCACACATTACTTTTCTACTTTCTCAGGTGTAAACTAGGGAAGGAGTGCCTTGGATTACACCTGGACACTCCAGGACTGAATTCATATGCAGTACTATTAGATTTATCGTAGTGCTAATACACTACACAAGCTCTCCATAAGTGTCAGTTCATGGCCAGCTCACCCTAGATCCAAAAGAACAATATGGAAAACTGCATAAGCTTTGTTCAGAGATGACCACTTAAATGTTAATTACCTTAGAAGTGCTGACAGTGAGATAGGGAAGGTCAGAAAGGATGGGAAAAGGGACTGCATGGAGATACAAGTTTTCACTGGAGCAGAAGTGGTTAATTGAGGGTATTCAGTTTAGGAAAGCAAATTATTGTCTGCCAGCTACCATTTTTTCCAGCAATTTCTTCTTCAATCAAACCATGGCCAAGTTTGCCATTGCAAGAAGCCTAGAGTATATCGTGTAGTGAAGTAATATATTAAATAAAGTGTTGGCAGTTAAATCTGGAAACTTCTGAGGAAAGTGAAATTGCCTGAGGTCTACAAGCCATCACTAATTTCAAAGAACCTATTTACATGAAAAAAAAAAACCCACACTTAGGCCTTGTAGTCACTGCACTCAGTAGAAAGAGAAATTGGTTTCTGTCTTGCAGATTTTACAAAGCAGACCTATGTGTTGTCAGGAAAAAAAATGCATATGAGAAAAATGTGGGGGTTTACGTACAGTGAAGCCTTTACAGCAGCTTGTTGTATCATTGAACTTTGTGCTACATGACTTTCATCTTGCTAGGTATAAATGTTTATAGGAATTTCCTTTCAAGTGATGCATTAACAAACAAGCAGAGTGCTTCATTGTGGCCAAATATGCAGGACGAGTCATATCCAGAACCTGACATTTCTCCATTGTGAGCAACTGCACAAGATTTTGACATTTGCTAGTGACCCTGTTCTAGACACCATCCCCCAAATCCCCAGCAACAAAGCATCTGCATGGCTTAGGGGATTGGTAATCAGATACTTCACCTCCAGGTCATAGCAGGTCTCTGGTTCAAGAGCAGCAAGGCTTTGTAATGACTAAAGACACTACCAGATATTTATTTGGAGGCATATGGAGAAGAGAAGATATGATTTCTGTGCAGCAAGCAGTAGACAGAAACATTATGACAGTTGCCAGTCTATTACAAATGTTTAAATGACAGAATATCAGTCTAATAGAGGCTGATTAACTTCTTAATAACAGTCTAGATTGTGTGTTGTTTTAATGCTGGTAGTAAAAGTATCATGGTTTATACAGTATTTTGCAACTAAGAGAGGCAAAAATTCATGTTTAACTTTCATTCTCTCCCTCTCTGGGTTGTAAAAAACTTTTTAAATTGGGTTTGAATGTTACTGGACACAATCCAAAGACAATTTAAATTTGAAATTTCTATCTTAGCCAGAACAATTTCAGGAAGAATGAAAATATGTTTTGCAGGTCTTTTAAGGTACTTTACTACATAGGGAAAACTATAAGTGCAGTATTTGAAATTTCAGTATGTCCTTAGTGAGGATAAAACTAAAAAATAAAAACATTATCAAGGTCAGTATCAACCTGATACTCTGGAGTCAGACTGTATGGTCTGTGTGTGAGAAAAAACAGGTGAAGGATGCTCCCTGTTGTGGAGGGACCGGGGCAAGTAGGTGTGAAACAGAAACATGATGCCTTCTCCAATGTACTGGCAGTGACAGCTCCAGAAGAGGGACGGACTGGCTGGCATGAACGCCCTGTCCATTGGCCCGTACTGCCTCCCAGTGGGCATCAACTACTTCTCTTTGGGGGGAAATGGCATGGCTTTTTAAAATGCCTGGTACACAGACCACTGTCCTTGGACAACTAAGGGGGAAATTTACTGCCAAGGAGACCTGGCGTCTAAACCACAACAAAACTATTGGTCACCTTACATTGTGCAGCTCTCTGTGATGACAATGGATGCACGGTTCACCCATAGGCTTCTGCAGAATGTAACCCTCCATTTTAAAAATAAGTTTCAGCAGGCAGTCTTACAAATATGAATTAATGTAGTATCAACTTGCATGCAGAAGGCTCTGTCCTTGTCACTCCAGCTCTGACAAGCAACAGCAGAGCCGTATCATATCACATGGCTGTTGCTAACTTTATGGTATCTTCTGTGCAGTGCTAACAGTAACTTGTTTTTTCTTTTCACTCTTCTTGATGGGGCTCAGACCACCAGCAGAGGACAAGAGGATCCCAAAAAAGGTGAATAAAACAATGGGAGAAAAGAGCACTTTTTTGCTGCTGTGAGGTCTGTGGAAAATAGTGAAAGAAGAGCTGTAGCGAGCATTTCCATACCTCTTTAGCAGCTTATGGAGCTTCATGGTTTGTAGCCTCAACCTGACTTTTCTTAACAGGCTCAATGAACCAAGGAAGCTGTTCAGAGCCAGGCACCTCAACTCTATGCCTTTCCCAGCAAAAAAATCACAATCTCTTCCAGCCCTGTGCAGGTGCTGTTACCAACCTGAAAAGTCACATAAACCTTTGTGCTGGTATGTTTGTGTGGTTACTGCAACCACAAAAATGGAGAGGGCTTTTGGGAAAACATTTCTGGAGACCTGTGGAAATCACAGGGCTATGCAAACACTTGGAAGGCTTAGAGCTGTTGCCTATGCTTTAAACATCGCATTTGTCTCTTATTGCTTTATTCTGTAAGTCATAGTCTAAAGCCACACGGTACTACAACACAAGTTATATGAATAAACAAAGCCTTCTATGTTTAGGTGTGTCCAACTACAAAGGTCATTTAGGTGTGGGTTGTTTTTTTTTCCCCTCCAAAGGGATCCTGTTCAGGGTTTAATATCCTGCTTTATTTCAACAGTGCTTATCGTTTAAAGTTAATGTTCAAGATCCTTGGATCCGATATCCTCCCACTGCACACAAGACACAGAACTGAAAGATGTCAAAGCAAGCAGATGGTCCTGAATACACAGAAAAGGCAAAAGCATTACATTGCAAGTATTGTTCTTGAATCACTCTGCCTCGTGGAGAGCTCACGTTATCAGGTTCGTGTAGATGCGCATTTGAGACTTCTTCAAAGGAAGAAATAGGATGCCTAACTTGTAGTGCAGAAAATGAGTTCCAAAATACACACAAGATAAAGGCTGATAACATCTCTGAAATCTCCTACTTAATCTGCTGCCCTCAAGAAAAATCTGTTGACTTTACAATGGTACTGTGCCCGGGATGCATACGGTAATTAATGGGCCTGTGGTACCCTACGCCTACGACAATCAATGAAGTTCAGCGTTTGTACCTCAATTTTTATCAGGTTGATGCTCGAGTGGGGTTGCCCACCCAGCTGAGAAAAGCCAAGCCCCCACTCGAGCTCTACCACTCTTTCCCGTTTGCCAGGTGGGGTGCAGGCGCGGTTAACCCCAACAGCAACCTCGGCTGCAGCAGGTGCAGCGGCAACACACGCCTGGCTGAGGCCGAACTCGGGTTCGGTGCGAGGCGCCCCCGCCCGGGTGCGAGGCGGCCACGTGGAACCGCGGCTCCCGCGGCGGCTACTTCCTGCTCCGCATCACCCCGGCCGCTGCGCCCAGCGGGGAGGCGGGCGGGGAGACAGGCACGGCAGCCCGCACCGGCGGAGCCTGCTGGGGAGGAGAGGGGAACTAGAGGAGGCGTGTAAGGGGACAGTAGGGTGAGGGAAGGCAACGGAAAAAAAGAAAGAAAAAAAAAAAAAAAAAAGAGGGGGGTGGAATTAAAATAAAAGTTTGTACGTGCGGCGGGGAGAAAACCTCCGCAGGCGGGCGGCTGCCGGAGAGCAGCAGCAGCCGGGGAAGGAGGGGGAGAGGAGGCGACAGCGGGGCCGTGCCGGGCAGGGGGCGGAAGCCCGCCGGTGCGCGGGGCCGGGCGCTGCGTGCGCGGCGGCGGGAGGCAGAGGGCGGGCAGGCGGGAGGATGCGGCTGAAGCTGGGCTTCCTGCTGCGCGCCGTGCTGCTGGCGGGCAGCTTCTTGGGGCTGCTGCTACTCTGGTCCTCGCTGTCGCCCCGCACCGAGGAGCCGGCTCCCCCGGGACGGACGCGGGTGAGTGTGCAGCCGCGCTGGCTGGCGGGGCGGGCGGGACGGAGGCTGGTGGCGGAGCCGCCGCCCGGGATGTGACCGTCTGCGGGCGGGCGAGGGGGCGGCTGCCCGGTCTGCGGCCTGCGGTGCCTACAGGCCCGAGAGGGGAGCGCGGAGCGGCGGAGCCGGATCCAGCTCTTCCCCGGATCCAGCGGCCCGCCGCCGGCGTGAGGCTGCCCGCGCCGGGCTATGATGGGCCCCGGCGGTCAGGCCGGGTGGGTGTCTGGTCCGCGCCGCCCCACCCGGTGCGGGACCGCCGCAACACCCCCTCCCCCTAGGGGCAGGGCCGGCAGCGAGCCGCTGGCATGGTGGTCTGGGCAGTGCCCCGACGGGGCCCTAACCCGGGATCCCCCCGCCGGCTGTGCCGTGGGCACTCAGACCGCCTGGGTCTGCGTCTCCTCTCGGGGGCTTTCCCATTCCTAAAATAACCGCTACGTAAGTATTCCGCAAAGGTCTCCCCCAGAGCTTCCACAAAGAGTGCAGGTGCCTCCTTCTCCTACTTGCCCCGCTGCCATGGATTGGCCTCCCGACGTTTTACTAACCGAACGGCAGGTTTTACCAAGGAGAAGCAGCAAACAGGTAATTTAAGAACAGCGCAGGGAAAGGCAGAAGGCGTTGGGCTGATCGTGCTGGCGGTGCAGATCTCTCAGTCCGAAATGGTAGGGAAGTGGAGCGATTGGGCTGAAAGGGGGGGTGGTTATCTTGAGAAATGTTTCAGGTGGTCATGCAAACAAATCTGTAGGACAAGCCTTGTATTAATCAGGTGAGAATAATCTGACCCCTTGACACCAGCTCGCAGAAGCAGTCAAAGTGCTTTTTCCCTTTTCATCAGGTATTTTAGAACTGTGGAACATATCTGAACTTAATGAGATCTGCTTGAAGTAAGACTACTCAAGATTATTTTAATCTTGATGAAGTAATGATTTTTTTTTTAAAGTTACTATCTTAAATATGATGTGTTCACTAATGATGTTGGTCCTCTTTAGTGGGCTGCTTTGAATAGTTATGAAAGGCAAGCAAGCTGACAGGACTGTTGCTTTTGAAAACTGGAAATGACTTTGGATTCCTTGAACAGATGCTCCGTCTTCTGAAGCTTTTACAGTTTACTGTATTTTGGCAGTTACTGTTGAGATAACAGGCCGCAGGGGTTCTTTTGGAGACACGCAGTTTAAGTGGTGAAGTTTCTGTAATCTGTTCTTCTAGACACAACATGGGCTTTTCTGTGTACAGAGAAATCTTCAGGATTTCTGTTTGCATAACTCCCAACAAAATATCAAGTGGTAAATGTTTTGCATCAAAAACAACTTTCCTGCTTAGGAAAGCATAACAGATCTGTAAAGTGACTTCCTCTGGGAAAAAAAAAAAGTTACGGTTGCATTGCTGTGTAGCATAGTGACCATCTTCACAAGATTCTTCTGGGGTGACAACTGAAATGTTGCAGTCTTGCAGTGTGTTTACTCTTAGCAGTTTATTTAGATGCTGTAATGAATTATGCTGTGTGTTCTCATGAGCCTGAAGGGTTTCACACAGCAATTTTTGAGCTGAACCCTGATACCCGCCTCCATTCACACATGAGGTCTAATTCAGAAGTTTTTCCTAGATGACATATGTGACAGAAAGAGAGTTGGAAGAGTTTGTACAGTCTGGCCCCCAGTAAAGCAGCATTCTGTCTTGGTTACACCTGCCTTGACTAGAGGAGGAAATAACCATGACAGTCAACTCAGGGAAAAATTCAAGTCTTTGTCAGGAACAAATACAATTATATTAAGTAAACACTGTCAAAGATGTAATCTAAACAGAATATCTGGTTCATTAGCTAGATCAGATGTTTACTTACGATATATATCAGAGTGGGTAACACATGCTGCTGCTGCTTCTTTATCATTTTCTGGGAAATGGTATTGTTACTACTAAATTCATGTTTTGACTGGGGCTGCTTTCCTCCTTAGAAGCTGCTCAGGTAAGAATTACTAGTTAAAGAATAGGGAGTAGGTTCCCTACTAGCAGTGCTCCAGCATAATTCTGGGACACTGGCAGCTCATCCTGCTGGGTGAAGCAGTGCTGACCCCATGAGGTGGGCCTGTATCATGGGGTACTCTCTCTGCAACACCTGAGAACAGGCCGTGTGCAGTTTCAGCGTGTAGGACCTAGATTATCATAACTGCTTTTCTGAAATGCAGTGATATGCACTTCATTTAGTCATCGAAACATACTGTATTTGCTCAGTTGTTAATTGCCGAAGTTTGTTAAGCTAAAGATAATAGAATAATTCTTCTTTGTGTGCAACACTGTCCTCCCTGTGCTTGCTCTGAAGGCTGTAGCCAGCAAACATAAAGTTCCTTCTCAAATGATAGCAGCTGAAAATAGAATTTAACTTTTGATAGCTATCCTCAGGCAATACGCTTTCCCTTTCTGCACTGTAACCCTGGGCATTTTTTAATAACATTGAGGCATTAAAGAAGGAAAAATGAAAAGTTTTGCTGCGTTGTTCTTTTTCAGTGTATAACCTTGGATCTTTTCTTGCTTACAGCAGCAGACAGAAATAGGTAAACTGAAAATCTTGTAACAGTGTTATAACTATGTATATTCTCCCCTCGGATATTGTAAATTTTGGGGTCTTTTTAATGATGCTAAGAGACTTCAGAGTCTTTTGGAAAGGCCAGATAATTAATGTACAGATAATTTTCAAAGAAAAAGTGAAAGTGGAAAAGTGGCTTTTTAGGAAGGAAATGAGAGAACACAGAGATGGTAACAGTAATACAGTTGAGGAGAAGATCTTCCTTTCTGAGAGACTACCACAGATGTGTATGTTAACAGAAAGCACATTCAGAAGTTGAGGGCAGAGTTATTCAGGTAAGCCAACTGTATAACTTTGTTTATGCATCACAACAGCTGAAGCAAAAGTGCTTGCAGGATTCAGATGAAGAGATTATTTATTGAATTACCAGAAATACCCAAACAGACTAAAATAATCATTATTCTAAAGAACTTTTAGTTTTAAGTTTAAACCAGCTAAAAACAGTGAATATACATTGAGCTATCCTCAAAGTCTTTAAAAGCTTGTCTGTTTTTTGTATAAGTGAGGATTACAAAGGTACAAAAGATTTATGTAGGGACGGTCCTGATTACTGCTGAGTTTGCTGATGACACAGAGCTAGATGGAGTGGCTGACATGCCAGAAGGCTGTGCTGCCATTCAGTGGTGCCTAGACAGACTGGGGAGTTGGGCAGGGATGAATTTAATGAAATACAGTAAGGACAAATGTAGAGTCTTGCATCCAGGAAAGAACAACCCCATGTACTAGTACAGGTTAGGGACTGATTTGTTGGGAGATCAGCACAGAGAGGGGGTGAAACCTGGGAGTCTTGGTGGCCAACAGGATGACCGTAAGTCAGGAATGTGCCCTTGCGGCCAAGAAGGCCAGTGGCATTCTGGGGTGTATTAGAAGGGCTGTGGTTAGTAGGTCAAGAGAGGTTCTTCTCCCCCTCTGCTCTGCCCTGGTGATGCCGCATCTGAAATATTGTGTCCAGTTCTGGGTCCCTCAGTTCATGAAGGACAGGTTGCTGCTTGAAAGAGTCCAGCACAGACCCACAAAGATGATTAAGGGAATGGAACATCTTCCTTATGAGGGAAAACTGGGGGAGCTGGGTCTTTTTAGCTTGGAGACTGAGGGGTGACCTCATTAATGTTTATAAATGTATGAAGGGCGAGTGTCAGGACGATGGAGCCAGGCTCTTCTCAGTGATAGGACAAGGGGCAGTGGGTGAAGGCTGGAGCATAGGAGGTTCTGCCTAAATATAAAAGCCTTTTCAGTGTGAGTAGGACAAAACATTGTAGCTGCCCATAGAGGTTGTGGAGTCTCCTCTGGAGACCTTCAAAGACCCCGCTCCCCCGCCCCCCCCAGGCACGTTCCTGTGAGACCTACTCTACATGATCCTGCTCTGGCAGGGTGATAGGACTAGATCTTTCAAGGTCCCTTCCAACACCTAATGTTCTGTGATTCTGTGAATAATCGATTTGTTTGTTATGTGTGTGTCTGGGGTCTTTTGAATGTTTTCTGATACCGTCTGCCCTTCTGGATCAAAACATCATGGTTTTGGACGTAGCAGGAAATGACAGAGTTTATTCATTGTAAGAGGATTACTTTAGGGATACCAGCTTTTTCACTTGTTCTCCAGCATGACGTGTTGCTAATGATCAGCCTCAGAGGTACAGCCTTAAAAGCTGGTAGTATCAAGGAGTGGCTTGTACAGCAGACAGGACAAATGGAATGAAGCAGTAAAGAAAGATTCATTACTGGAAAGTTGAGAACAGAATATTTGGAGGAATAAATGCATTATAGGTTAAGTTCGACTCTCCAAATCTGACCAATTACAACATGATCAAATTAGTATTTAGATGCAATTGTCATTGGTGGGCTTGATTTTTGTGGGGTTTTTTTGGTCGTTTGTTTGTTGATTGTATTTGTGGGATTTTTTTTAATATCTGTTTAGTCTACCTGAGGCAAGCTCAAAGTACAACTTTGCACACTCATAGTCTGGTAGTAGTGTGATTAGTAGTCTTGTACTTCTTCCAGTCTTTACTGGAGCACTCCAAGAAGCTGATAGAAATGACCCTGTTAACTTGCCATATCAAGGACAGTAAGACAAAGTGTTCAACACGTTAGCCTAGAAAGGCAGTGAAAGATTTGCTGGAAGCATGTGGCTAACCTGCACAAGTCAGAAATGTGATGGTAAGATTGCAAAACTCACAAATTGTTCTGTCCTCTGCAGCAAAGAATTTCCCAATATCTTGGCATGGTCTGCCTGGCCTCTTATCTGTGAACCTGGTGCTTCAAACTTGAAGCATTACAATATTTGTGTTATTTCCACAACTTCAGCACATATAGCCACTGTTGGGCTGCTGTTAACTTGCCTTGCCATGTATTGAAGACGTTTAATTATCTGTGTCTGTAAGTGACATGTTCTTAATGGACTCTTGTTTAGAGGGTATTTGTTTATCAACACTTCTCAGGCTTTCTGGACAGGGTTCTCAGGGCTTTTTTCATGTGCATAAGTAATTGGACAACTGTCCCTTCCTCCTAGCACCCCTGCACATCTCTTAAAACATGTGTTCTGACAGCATTCTATAACTTAACAGGAGCTTTTGAGGTCACAGTTTCCCACCTTCAGACATTTATACCTTCATCTCCCCACCAGGACAGTTTTCTGTCCTTGCCGCCATATGTCACGGCAGCTGTGCCATAGTGAGGAAAGAGTGGTTCCCCTCAGATCGGGAAGGGAGGCTCTGTTGAGGGCCCTGGTGCAGGTCGCAATTCTGGCATGTCCCTCTGTTTCAGTAAACCAGATGATGGACTTGCAGCTGGGGCTGTGGGCCCTCATCAATTGCCAAGTTTAAACATTACAGTTCCCATGTGTCTGCTAGAAGGTGGAGAATTTATGATGTGAAGGCAGAGCAATTAGAAAAAATGAAAAGCTGAATGGATATTTTCTGAGTGTTCTGCTGACACTCCTTCTCCCTCACTTTTTAAGGACCACTAATATCCTGTATGCCTTGGCAGGATTGTCACTGAGAACTTAATGACAAGTTGCAGACTGAACTTGAAGTGTTATTGTGGTTTAAATTAGATTCTTTGCAGTGGAAGCCACAGCAGAAAGTTTCCCCTTTCCCTTAAGGAGTGATGGGAAATATGCTCAGAAGAGAAACCAAGACACAGAAATTCGAAGTTTGTATCATTAGTGGAGGAAAGGCGGGAAAGGGAGTAAAATGATAAATCTGATGTTACAGGGAGAGTGGTCTTCAGTAGTGAAGGACCTCAAGTTATCTGAGTTTGGTAAAACCATGATGCATTGTGGTACACAGGTGATCAAATAGAAAATAATCTCTCTCCTGGTACTTTGTATAGTTATCTATATGTCAGTCACTTTTTACTGATTTGCCTTTCATCTGGTTATAGGGTGAAACCTTGTGCAAGGAGTGACACATCAATTCTGCCACTCTGGCATTATCTGAAAGCTTAACACAGTCATTCATCATCTGGGTGTGAAAAGATCCCTACAGGTGCAGGGCTAGATGTAGGCATGTTGCCTTCTATAGTTAGAGCTGTAATAACTCAGTAATAACTTGTGTGACACTCAGTAGAAATTAACCTGTTGGACACTTTTTGTTTTCAAGATTGATTTGAAATATGTGTGCAGGGAGGCAGTGAACTTGCTATAGCCAAAGTACTGATGTCGTAGGAAGTAAGTAGCACTTCCTTTTCCCTCTGTTTATTGTAGTAACTTTTAGTGTTGCTAGCAAAGGTAATAGGCAAAATGTTGTTAGGTACTGAATGTGTATTTTATAATGTGTGCTTTTGTCTAAATTTGCTTTGAAAAAGCTTGTAAAATGCTTTCAGGTGTGTTGCAGAATAAATGACAAAGCAAATAATGTGACGACATGGAAGCAATAAAAAGGCTACACAATTCTTAGAATTTATGTATTTATGCAGAGATTGTATTAAAACCTTCTTGAACTCTTCTCATTAAGATCCCTTGTAGTAAGTTAGTTAAATAACTTATCTCGAGACTATTAGATGTCTAGAGAGACTTCTCTAGAGAGAGCAGGTTCACACCATTTTATGCACACGATGAGTTTACTTTTGCTGTATTCTAGCCTCAAGTGTTGCCATTCATGAGTAATGGGCAACTGAAAATGAAAGGTCTTAGGTTAAGGCTGACATTTGTTCTTCAGGAATCCCACTGCAGGAGATGGGCATCTAGAGCACCCAAGGAACCACTGGCAGGATCCTCAGTGTGGGATAAAAGTTGACTCTGGACTCTTGGGTGAGATAATGCAACAAAAGACTTGGTAGTTGTTTTGGATATCACCCAGGTAATGCTATTCTGTAACTTGATTCAGTACTGCTGTAGTACTTAAATAGTACTTAAATGAGGAACCATGAGTAAGACCGCAGAAATCGCGAGGGATCAACACAACAAATTGGGTAGGTTGTAATTTGTTTAAAGTAAATAAATAATTGTAGTAATTTGTGCTGCTTAGAGGCCAAACACTGGTGCATTAAAAATAGCAGAATGTAGTCCTTTTTAAAATAAAAATCTAGATAGTTATTAAGTCTTTACTTTAGACGTGGTGAATTAAGGTATGATGACTAAGCTGGAGTGGTAGAAATTCTGGTGCTAGTAAATTGAGTTACAGGGAAAGGCTCAATGGGTCATCAGGATGTCAGCCTTGAGAGAAGGCATGACACATTTGGAAGTATATACGTGGGTTTTTCATGACGTGGCCAAGCAGCATGCACCTTCCCTAAACAAGGCTCAGTAGAGTTCATACTGTGTGTGTTGAGCTGATGCTCCCTAATGACAAATGACAATACCTTTGCCCTATTTTCGTCAGATATTAAATCAGTGTTACAGGAGACCGCCAAGTGGAAATAGGGCAGGATAAGCTGTTGCATTAATAGGTTTGACTTCCACCTTGGGGGAGGGGGAATGCTTTTTACAGAAACTAGGCCACATAATATGAGAGAAGGATTCCAAGTCTGCTAACGGTTACATTTAATTGCTAGATTTCCTCTAAGTATGCAAAACAAACGTCTACTCTGAGTGATTAGTTTAAAAATAGCAACATGGTGTTTAAAAGGCCTCCGCCTCCATCAATTTTCTTTAATCTTTTTGTGAGTTGAAAGGAATCTATCTTGCTTGAATCTGCCTTTAGCAGTCCATCTTGACCCTGCCAGTGCTCTAGATACAGGCCCTGTTTCAGTGGGTGGAATTCTCCCCCACCCCAACCACATGACCAGTAGCACTGCTAAGGTAATGTGTTCAGCAAGGAAGGTGTTGCCGAAATGGCCCAACAAAGGGAAGCGATAAGCAGCCAGCAGCTTGCATGTCTTTGCAACCTGCTTGTGTTTTGAGGGTATTCTGGCCTTTCATCTAATACAGGTTTTTAAGCAAAACCAAAAAATATATAAACTCAGTAGATATCTGTAAGCTTAAACCAAAAGTTAAATTCTAGATTGGACTATATCAGTTTAATTCCTCCTTGAAGGAGATTTCTGGGGAAGTGTGCTTTTTTCATGAGGGAGTGTTTTGCTGTTAGTAATTGTAAAAACTTGTAGAGAAGGCTAATACTTGTATTCTACCTTTGTTTTTCAAAGAGACATCCTTATTGTGGTTTTATTATGATATTAAAGATCTTATTCTTACTGGGCCACACACATACGTTATTTCTAAAACAAAAATGACTACTTTTTGTAATGAAGAGATAATGCTTAAAAGAGGATAGTATTAAGCAGAAATTAAACATGCTTCTCCATGCGTAACTCTGCATTCTTGCAATTTGCACAAGAAATTGCTGCCTTTCCCCCCCTCTTTGTTAAAATAAACTAATAGTTTGCTACTCTGTGGTGCTTAGGTTTTTGGGGTTTTTTTGGGTTTTTTTTTGTTCTTCTTTTTTTTTTTTCTTAGTTTCGCTTTCACTATGTCTTCTTGCATCCTTCATTTTCACGGCTTACTCTAGTAATGTTTATTAATATTGCCCTGACTTTCCTGAGCTACAGTTTATTTTCCTTTGATTTCCTTGTGGAACATTCAGTTGCAAATAGCAGCAGTTGGCACTGGTGTGCCATAAATCCCTGAGCAGGATGAGAGAATTGTAGGAGAGTATAAGGTAAAAACAGTATACCATTTTACATGCTATTTACATTTGGAAAACTTCTTTTACAGTTGAAGGTCTCAAAATATAACTGTTAATGAAATTAAAGCGTAAGCAGATGGTGCACAACCCACAAAGTTTCTTACTTATTTTGTTGCCTTTTAAAAAATTGGCAGTGAAAATGGCTCAGCAAGAACTGTTCTCACTTGATTGAATATAGCTGTTGCTTTTAATAAGGCAGAAAGTATTATGTTAAATAGTGTCCTGTGGGGGGGGAAAATAATGACGTTGAGGGTTTTTTTTGTTTGTTTGTTTGCTTTTTGTTTTGGGGTTTTTTTGGGGTTGGGTGTTTTTTTTTATTTGAACATTTTTTTCACAACTTGGGAGTTGAAATTTGCTTTGGTTTTAACCTGTAGTGAGAATTCCCTTTTAAGTATAATTAAACAATATAAGAAATAACATTTTAATAGGGCCAAATCATAGAAGCACTCTCTTTTATTTCTCAATTCCTACCTTTATGGATTTGAGATACTTCGACAGTGTCTTTGTTTTGAGGTAGTCATGAAGAATTATAAAGTATCTGTCCTGCATGACTGTAGAAGATGCCTCATCTGTAATAACATTTTGAAGCAAACCCATTAAAAGTAACCAAGGTACTTCTTAAGAGTGTCTCTTACAGTAATGCCATGAGTTTTCTGTCCTTCCTACTGAAGAAGAAAAACCAAGAAAGATAATACTGAGATACAGTGCTCTTCAGAGAAAATAAATTCTCCTCATTCTTTAGTCTTGAAACAAGACTTGCTGTGCTCTCACTTAAATGAGGCCTTGAAGTCAGCTCTTCAAGGCTCATAATATATGTCTTTTGTAAGCCATGCGTTTGTCAGTGGTGCATTTATCATGCACCTTAAACTACTTTACCTGCTCTGCCTCTGCTAATTCATCTCCCACTGTGTTATTCTAACATGCCAAAGCCTCTGAGAAGCTTTAAACAGCAGCTATGAAATATGTTGTGGGTTTTTTCTCACCTCTTCCATGTTTTCCTACCCTTGTTTCCCTCCCCTCTATGAAATATGTTTCTCCTACACAAAACCAAGACCTACACTAGTGATTAATGTTAAAACAGTATCTCAGTAATCTGCAGAGGTGGGAAATAGTGGGAGGTGTGTTGTTTGCTTCTTTTTATGGAATATGAGCTTTTAATGATTGCCTGTAAGTGTATCAGCTGTTCATCAGAATGTTCTTAGCCAGCAGTTCTCAAGTCCAGGTGGATGGCGTGTGGGTTTCTTGTGCATCAGCGCCTGCTGGTGAGGAAGAAGAATGTCCTGGTGTATCTTGTATGACTTTTTATTGGAGGTCCTTAACTCCAAATGCTGATAGTTCACTCAATGTAAAGTATTCTTAACCCATGAGATTTACTGAGTGCTTAAAGCGGTGTTCAGTACTCTCTGTGGAGGTGTACTAGCCCTGGGTGTCTGAAGTAAGACTGCAGATAAATTTATGGGATGCATCTGTGTGATCTGTGTCTAAGAAATGAAGAATCTTTGTGTCTTCTGTCCCTCTCTTGTATTTTCTAGTGGCAATCTGAAATACTAGTCTTGAACACTTGCTTATTTTTCAGTTATGTAAAGAGTACAAGAAAGATTAGGCTAAGGATGGCCAAGAAGTATTGACTTGACAAATGAGACTGGGAAGCTCTTTGAGCATGAGCATCTCCTTCAAGGTCATCAGTAGAAAAAACATCCTCAAGGAGAGCAGCAGTCTGTGGTGCTGTGATCAAGACTGGGAGAAGACTTTGGTGTCAAACCTGGGGCTAACAATTACTGTGGCCCAACTTTGGCAATGTGTGATGACACCTTTGAGTGCTCATTTATGAAGCAGTGAGTAGTTGGCCAGAGCATCAATGCCACAGCTGTGATTTTGTTTAGAGAAACACAGGGAGGGAATCTCTAGTATTAGAAAGCAGACTTCCCTTTTCCGTGAATAGTCATGTCAGTCACCTTTTGGGGAGTTAGCAAGTTTTGCTCCTGTTATTATCTTCTACCAAGGCTGATGATGACAGGGGAGTTGTCAAGCTGTTGTGATAAAAGGGAGCAGACTGCCAGGATAGTTCGTATAGCCTTTAATCTTTGTGTATGCCTGAGGGGCCTTGGGAAAAGAGGATGGCAGGGAGCAGGCTGGATTAATTTTGCTGGATGAAATGGATATGTCCTGGGGGTTGGCCTACTTTAAAAATAATTAGAATTCTTTGAAATCTGCTGTCCTTGAACACACTTAATCTGTCCTACATCCCCATTCTCTGATTCACATATGCCTAGATCTTGTGGTTGAGAGATGCGTCTTGCCTCTTTGGGAGGTATTTGTTTTGGCTGTGTTTCCAAGGGATGTGTAAGTTCTGAATCTAAGCTGACTTGCATGTATGTGTGTGGTGAAACGCACAGAAGGACTGCAGGTAATCAGAGATACCTGGTTATGTTTTTGCTGTCACGCTGAACAGAGGCTGCTGGGCTTACAGTAAGGCATGAAAGACACTGATTTTTCAGATATTAATGCAATTTTTATATTTAATGTAAACGATTTTTAAAAAAAATTAAAAAGCAGGCAGCTTTTTTTTAAACATACCCTGTATGCTTGCAATGGGTAGCAAAGGTATGATTCAGTTCTTACAAGAAGGCTTGGTAGTGATCATTGATTGACTTCAGCCAGCACAAGTACATGTTAGTGTAATGAGGTGCATTGATCTTTGGTGTTCCTGGTTCTTACTCCAGTCTTACCCTCAGCTGGAGGATGAGTATCTTCACTTTATTTGGGATTTTTCCTGAACATTTTTTTTGTTTTGTTTTGTGTTTTGTTTTTTTCCCCATGATCATGCGTCATGAGAATCTGCAGAGATAATTAGACTGATTCTCATGACCCTGCTCAACATCTTGAGTTTTCTTGCATTGCAGTAGAATAGTGATACAGATATCTGAAAGTAACAAAGAATGATAAATGATCTGACTATTTCTCTTGATTTATCCTCTGTAATAAGTTAGGCAATCTATCTTCTAATAGGTTTCTCACAGGATATAAAATACTAAGTCTTCTATGTGTAATGGTTTGAGCAGGCAAGTTAACCCATTTGCTATGTATTAACCCCTTACACTATGGAGAAAAACCTGTTTCATTTTAAACTGCAAATTTATGTCTATGATTAAAGAAGTCTTCATAGCCTTAAACATTAAGCACCAGAGTTTTCACTGTTGCTGCAAGAGAGGCAGCTGGGACAGGTTTTTGAACAGGTTTTATTTTGTGTGATATTTGCAAAATTCAGTCAAAATAGTTTTCAATCTAATCTCAGCAATCCTGATTTTTTATGAGTGGTTCACAGCTGTTAATTTCTAAGAAATGGACAAAACTTTTATCTACTAATTTGATTTGTATAACGACTGTAATGTACTACTTAATATTATCAAAAGCAAAATGTTACAAGCAGAATTCATTATACATTTTGGCTGATGCTTTTAAAATATTTTTTTAGTAGTTTAACTGAATAATCTGGTGCCATAAAATGTTCATTGATAAGAATGCTTTTGTGTATCACAAATAAGTGTATTTTACCATCGTCACTTTTTCATTCTTAAACCTGAGGTAGTTATTAAGTCCAGAGTGATATAGCTTTTACATATCTACTAAAATGCATGGGCATTTATTTTTTTAAGACCAGATGTACTGATGAGGAAGTTAAGGTGTCAGATACAGAATCAATGCCTGTATGTAGTTGTATGTAGCTGTCTTTCTGTAAGTCGCTTTGGCTTTACTAGCGGAAACCTTCAACCAGTGTATATTTAGGAGATAACAGTCTAACACCTGGGCCAAAGACTTTCCTGTAGTAAGTCCATTTTCTCCCTCACATGCATTTGTTAATTTTGTCCTTTATGTTACTTAACTGTTTTTATATTGTACTGACTGTGGAACTTAGAAGTACGGAAAAGACCAGTTATGGCACGGTTTTATAACCAGTACTGAGTTTGTTTCAATGCATGTTAACCTCTGAAATGTTCCTTTTCTTTCATATATTTTTGATTTAAAGCTCCAGTTCCTTTACTTATTTTAATTTACTTTGTCTGTAGACTGAAGAAATGTGACTAGCGCTAGACTGACACATTCTCTTACACCTTTTCTTACCTAGCTGTAGTGGCATAAAAGTGGGAAAACACTTCTGTGGAAGGGAGTTCTGTTTGACATTTGAATACATTTTTTAAGGAAAAGGTAGTGCTGGAGATCTACAAAAATGTGTTCAAATCATCATGCTGTGAAAAGTCACCATTTTTATATGTTTTTTCATGAGAACTCAATTGAGGCTTGGAACTCTCCTGAAAAGGGAGAAGTTCCCTCATATAGTGCAGGACAACAACTGCTTAGGCACATCTTCCCTCTCCCAGAATTTAAGAACGTGCATCTGTCTCCCTAGTTCTGTAGTATGAGGGAAAATTAGCCTTGGTTTAGAAGATAGGGAGATTCGTATTGCTAGTAGTATTTTACAGCAATGTCCTTTTGTTTAAAGCATAAAGGTGTTTCTACATTACCATTAACATTTAGCACAGGAAGCACTGGAAAAACAGTCTTGAATGGCTCAGGAAAGGGAACAGCAGCTATTGTCCAGACCACCCAAAAGAGCCTGTTTCACTGTTACCGGATTTCCATGCACAGGAACGCTTATATTATTTCTGTGATGGGGTCTGAGTGTGGTGACTTGCACAACCTATGGGCAAGTGTGCTATTTTTTTCTTAACACACTCTGAGTGTCTAAATTCAGTGGGGATGTAAACATGCTGCTTTTATGCCTCACTTCCTCAGCATCCAAGAAAGAAGGAAGGTTAAGAGAGAGACACTCCTTTTTTTTTTTTTTTTTTTTTTTTTTTTTTTTTTTTTTTTTTTTTTTTTTTTTTTTTTTTTTTTTTTTCTGGTTGTTTTTTGTGTGTAGTTTTTCTTTGCCTTTTTGTTTTGTCATCATTCTCGTAGTTGTGTTACATTGCTTTGTATTAAAGGTACAAAAAAGAAAACTCTTGAGCCAGGCAGCTGCCTTCCTGCCAGCCTGCAGGTACTTGTTCTCCCCAGTGTGCCATGTTGGTCTAGAGGAAGGCTCTGAGGACAGCTCGAAGTCACTCTGGGAAGAGCAGGGCTGTGCAGTGCTTGTCTCTCCGTTGTATGCCTATGCCTTTGCACAAGTAATGGTTGTAACAGCCTGAGAAGGCTGTGTTCTGTGTGTTTTGCTACACAGGCACTCCTCTGTGTTTTTTAGCTACACCTTGTTTCCAGCAGCCTTTCTTTTTTATTTTCTTTTTTTTTTTTTTTTTTTCATTCATGCTCCTGTTTTGAACTAGCTTGGCACTGGCTGTTCCTCCAGTTTATGGATGCCAAATTTGTTTGGCTTCCCTGTGCAGCTGGCTGCTCGGATTCCTTAACCTGGTGCAGCATGCGCAAGCAGGGCAAAAATAATGTAGCAGAAAAATAAACTGATTGTAGAAATGTTTCCATCCTACTCTGGAATATCAGCTTGAAAAATCTGGCATATATCAGAGAGAAATTTAAATCCACAGCTAATAAGCAAAGCCAGAAACATTATGGCAGCTCACCTGCAGTACCTAAAGAATATAGTTTTCGTTCAATATCTGCAAAAGCTAGGTGCATCTTATAATTTGTATTCCTAGTATTCCACAGTTCACCTTGCAGCAGAAATGAAAAATATCACTTTCAGATTTTACTGTGTTTCTGCAGTCTTGGGAAGATAAACATCAATGTAATGCATCATAGTACTGACATTCAGAAGTCTTCCAAACTTTGTTTTTTAAACAAAACAGGGAAGTCAGCCTTGAGTCCCTTTACACAGTAGGAAGGGTAGGCAAGTGTTTTGGGGTTTTTTTGTTTTGTTTTTTTTCACCCCCTCCCCCCCGCATCTTATATAAATCTGACTACTTTTACAAAACTAAAGTTGTCATACTGCCAAGAACTATAAAACTGGAAATGCTATACTAAACTAAAAGGAAAACACACTGTTTGCAGGTAAAATATTATGTCCGAAGTGACTTTCACTGCTTATGGGTCTCAGCTGCCCTCTGTTCAAGAGATCTACAGTTTCTGCTGTTAATGTTTTTGATTGATGTGAGTTGAAAAGTAAAAAAAATCTGACCTTAACAATGTCAGAAACTCTATCCAAGTTTCTTGCATAAGGTTATTGGATTCAAGCTGCAAGGGACTTGTGGAGGTCCTTAGTCCAAGCTCCTGCTCAAAGCAGGCTCAGCAGTGTGGTCAGACAGGCTGCCTGGGGCTTTGTCCAGTTGTGCCTTGAAAACCTCGGAGGGAGACAACACAATGACTGTCCATCTAATCCCACTGTTTGGCCATTCTCATAGTGCAAGGTTGGGGTGTGTTTTATCCAGTTGGGTATTTCCATCACTTTCACCAAAGAGCACACTGACACCTCTTCGTGGCTGACCCTGATAGTTTTAATTTGCCATAAAACTTAAAACCATAGAACTGTTTCATTGTCATTTAAGAAAAAAAATAGTGGATTTTCTTGGGTTTTTTACTTTTGTTTGTGCTAGCATACTGGAGTTTATCGGGATAGTGACTCAATTTGGTTTTCTCTATTTTAACTTAAAAGGTTTGTCCCAAGTCTACATTGTATGGTAAAGTAGCATATGACAGTTTTAAATGGAGCATATACCTTTTATGTTGTGCTGTTGTCACTTGTGTGCAGGAAGTTTTTTAAAAGGAGAGCACCTCAAAGCGATCAATTCATGACAGTAATAATAGAAGCTTCATTGGCAACCATGTGAATACATTGTCTCTTAAGAGGCTCTTCTATATTGTTTTTCCTTACCATTTTCGTTATATTTTTGCTGGTTATTGAAAGATAGCAAAACACAGACAATTTTATTTCTTCTGTATTTCAATTAGAGTATCTTCTTTGTGGATTTCTTTGTTTGTTTTGCTGATTCCATTTTGACGTAAACACTTATTGTTTGCTGTCCTGTCATGATACATCTATCACTTCATCCTTCTCTGGTATTTTCATGGCTCACGCACATAACTTCTCTGTCATACTGATGATCAAAATACCGACTACTCCTTTTGTACTTCTGCCTCTTGAGAGGCACTGTCTCTCCCCAGTCAGGCATGAGTATGAACTGCCTTATGGGCTTTTCCTTCTGCTACTGGCCAGACTTTGCCCTGTTGGAGACAAAAGAATGTCTTTCTCAGGGACTGCAGAGATTTTGAAATGAATTTTTTGACAGGCTTTAAGAAAATTATGTTTGTGAGAAGTTAAAGTGCAGGGCCAGCACATAAAGGTCTTGATTCAGCGAACTGTGTTCCTATTTAAACACCCACTTAATGAACTGGACAGGCAGTAACTATGCTTTCTCTATATCCTTTTCTGTCTTAGAGCTAATGAGCAAAGGGTATAGTTTTCATGAATGCATTTATTAGAATTATACAAACAGGGTTGGAAGGGGCCACAAGGATCATCTAGTTCCAACCCCCCTGCCATGGGCAGGGACACCCTACCCTAGATCGGGATGGTTAGAGGCTCATCCAGCCTCGCCTTAAACAGCTCCAGGTTTGTTGTTTTTTAAATCACTTTATTGACAGGTCTTGAGGTACTTTTCTCCCCTGATTCCCCAGAGAGCAACCTGTATCATGCCTGCCGCACTGCCATATCGGTGATGGCTTTTGTAGTGGTAAAGTCTGGGCCTTCATTGGGATTACTGTGAGCTCATGGATCAGAGAAATCTGCAGCACTCCCAGCTACCAGTGAGGTGCTGCTGACAGCCGTGACCCAGCAGGTCCATTTGAAGCCTACTAGGAGTGCACATGAGTAGGGCTTGTGGAAATTGTTCCAGGTGAGAACAGCATTTCTAGGGCGAGTATAACCTGAAGAAAGGCTTGCTGTCATTTTGAAATCAATTTTTAACCAAAATTGCTGTCTTATCTTTTATATAAAGACAAGGAAAAGGATGAGCTGCTGAACAGCTACTTTACCTCAGTATTTGTTAGTGGCACGAACACNCCAACCTTAACCACTCTATGATTCAGCCCCTGGAACTGGCAGACAGGGATGGGGAGCAGAAAACAACCTCCACAATCCAGGAGGAAATGATCAGTGACCTCTTGTGTCACTTAGATTTGCACAAGTCTATGAGACCAGATGGGGTCCACCCAAAGGTGCTGAAGGAGGTGGCAGATGTTCTCGCCAAGCCATTCACCATTATTTGTCAACAGTCCTGATTAATCGGGATGGTCCCAGTTGACTGGAGGCTAGCAAACATGACACCCATCTACAAGAAGGGCTGGGTGGATGGTCCGGGGAACTACAGGCCTGTCAATCTGACCTTGGTGCCAGGAAAGGTCATGGAACAGATCATCCCAAGTGCCATCTCGTGGCACACACAAGACAACCAGGCGTCAGGCCCAGCCAGATGGGTTCATGAAAGGCAGGTCCAGTCTGACTAACTTGATCTCCTACAGTAAAGTGACTCACAAATTGGATGAGGGAAGCACTGTGGACACTGTCTGCCTGGACTCGAGCAAAGCCTTTGACATTGTCTCCCATGGCATTCTTTCAGAAAGTCATGGCACGAGTCTTGAGTAAGTGCACTCTGCATTGCATTAAAAACTGCCTGAATGTCCAGGCCCAAAGAGTGGTGGAGAATGGAGCTAAATCTGGCTGGCACTCAGTCCTTAATGATGTCCTTCAGGGTTCAGTACTGGGGCCTGTCCTCTTTAATATCTTTATCAACGATGAGGAGGAGGGGATTGAATGCAGTCTAACTAAGTTTGCAGGTGACACCAAGCTAGGTGGCTGTGTCAATCTGCCAGAGGGTAGGGAAGCTTTATGGTGGGATCTGGACAGGTTAGACTGATGGGTCAAGGCTAACTGTCTGAAATTCAACAAGGCCAAGTGCCAGGTCCTCCACCTGGGTCACAACAGCCCCATGGTAAGCTACAGACTTGGGGATTTGTGATTGGAAGGCTGTGACTTGGAGAGGGACCTGGGAGTATTGGTTGACAGTCAGCTGAATATGAGTCAGCAGTGTGCCCAGGTGGCCAAGAAAACCAATGGCAGTCTGGCTTGTATTAGAAACATGATGGGCAGCAGGAGCAGGGAAGTGATTATCCCCCTGTACTCAGCATTGATGAGGCCACACCTCGAGTACTGTGCTCTGGGCCACTCGCTGCAGAACAGACATTATGATGCTGAAGCATGTCCAGAGAAGGGGAATGAGGCTCATGAAGGGCCTGGAGCACATGGCCCTACGAGGAGTGTCTGGGGGAGCTGGGGTTGTTCAGTCTGGAGGCTGAGGAGAGACCTTACCACTCTCTACAACTACCTGAAGGGAGATTGGAGAGAGGAGGGGGGCAGCCCCTTCTGCTTGGTGCCAGGCGACAGGACTAGAGGAAAGTTTCAAGCTGCGCCAGGGAGATTTAGGCTGGATGTTAGGAAGTATTCCTTCACTGACAGAATTATTGAACATTGGAATAGTCTGCCCAGGGCGGTGGTGGAGTCATTCTCCCTGGAGTTAAGCAGCATGTGGACCTGATGCTTAGGGACGTGGTTTAGTGTTGACCCTGCAGTGCTGAGTCAAGGACTAGGCTGGATGATCTTTGAGATCTCTTCCAACTGGATGTATTGTGTGATACCTGGAGAGTCTAAATTTCCAAGACTTCCAGTTTCATTAAAAAATGCTTACAAGGAGTGAATATTTGTTGAAAATACTACAGTGCTTCAAAGAAATACCTCTTGCTATGCTGTTTGAATGATGAGGGTTTCTTGTAGCTAGACCCAGTTGTGAGAATGCTGACTTCCATTTTTGCAAGCCAGAAGAATCCTCATGCATCTTCTTTGTGTGCTGTACAGCAAATAATTTAAACAGTAGAATTCCACAGTGTAGTTGCAAAGGAATAAGTGCACATGGGAGGATGAATGTTAATTTTTATCTTCTCCAGTCATGGTCAGAAATGGCAGCCAGAGTGCACCTGAGCTACAAAAGTCACGTGAAAACTGTGTTAGGAATCTGACAGATGTAGGCAGGTCCCTTGGAGGATGTTCAGGGCTCGAGTGCTGTGTTAAGAGAAAGCAGTTGTATGTCAATTCCTAAAGTCAGCTTCGAGAGTAATGTTTTGAACGCTAACCTTGGGCAGCTTTTGGTCTAGATTGCTGGCATTGCCATGGATCATCTGCATAAGGTCAATCTCAAAGCAGTCCTTGAAGTCCAGGTGCAGTGTGTCTTCCTCTCTGGTAGGTCCTAAGCCATGAGTGTGGTGACTTCCACAGATAAAAGATGCTGCATCGAGTGTGCAGAGCTAAGTGCAAGACTGCAAGCGTAAATGGGATTTGATGGGAGTCCATTTAAAGAGGTTTGAGATATTCTTGCCGGCTGGCTAAAATAAGCAAAGAACCGAGCTGCATGCGTGCACGATGTTTCTAAAGCAAAACTGTGGAATAGATTTTATTACTCATGTTTTCTTCACAACAAGACAAGTAGTTGTCAGTTTACCAAGATTGATTTATCTGTTCCATAAATTGATTATTACTAGTTTAATATTCTTGCAAATCTTTTTTTCCCCCATCTTCTGTTTCACCTATTGTCTTAATTTTTCTTTAAGTATTTAGGACAAATAATAACTTCATAGCAATTCAGCAGAACATAACCAATTTAGTGGCAAGTACCACAGATTCTCTTTAGTATCTTACATGGAAAAGACATAGGAATGAAGGGTCAAGGAAAGAGCACAGTTGATCATAACAAGTGATTTGCCCTCACTTATGCAGTGAGTATTGAAGATAATAACACGAACAGTCTGGATTTCTGAAACCTTTTTTGAGTTCAGATGAAACTTTCAGAAACACATTTTAGACTGTATGCATAATTTTTCATTCAGTGCAGTAGGGTTGATGGAATTGTGAAATGCCATTTAAAGAAGGACAGAAATAGACTGTTGTAAAGCTTGAGAATAATAATATTTCAAGATAAATGAAAATCTAATCATACAATTGGCTTCTTAATAGCAAGAAATATGAAATTAGGTTGACTTATGTGTCTTTAACAATTGAGACAAAGATAAAGCACAGAAACCTACATCCCTTGATGAAGCGTGTCCTTCAGTGATGAATTTCTATATTGTAAATGTCATTTACTCACTAAGGTATATAAAATAAATGCATAAGTTTTAAATATCCACCTGTCTCAGGTGATTGAGAACAAAAGTAAAATTCCTCTGAGGGCTTTAACCAGCGCAGTTTTCATAGCTGATTGTGAGAGGGCCAGAAAGCTGTCCTCTGCCATTTGGAACATGAGGACAGATGGTAGTTTTTGTTTCTTTCTGAGGCTTTTTCCCCCTGGAGGGAAGAATAATAGAAGTTGGATATTTTCAGTAGCAAAGTTACGGATTTTAAATTACAATTCTTTGTTCTCTTTTTAAATTCAAAACATACACTTATTTTTACCTGCTTATCTCTACAGCTTAAAATTTGATTACTTAAGTTTTGATTAAGTTCAAAAGAAACATCTTTGTCTATTTCCTTCTTCAGTCTACAGAAAACATTCCTAAAAGAGGCTTGGTCTAATATAATGAAAAACCTTGCCTCCTTGTAGTCTACTCTGTAACAGTACTACACAGGAAAAAGAGAATAATTCTTCCTTTAACAAAGGAAATGAAGCTGGACAGAAGACATCATAGAAGTCCTTAAGAATCTCTAATGTGCATATGAATAAAAATGAGTTCTGGTTTTAAGATCTCATTCAAACTTATGCATGAAGGATATTTCTTGAGCGAGACAGAACATGGAAAGAGCAGTGATTCAACTAGAAAGGTCACAAACTTCATTTAATTTTGAAATGTAGTGATTGAGAACAAGTCTTGTAATGAACTTCATTGGTGATGTTGTTTTTTAAGCCTTTCACCTTGGAGAGTGAAACTTCATAGAAAAAAGAAACATGGAAGAGGTTTTGTAATGAGAAAGAGATGGCTTTTTATTGCTGAACCATTAAGGGCTGTGGACCAAAGTTCTTAGTAGCTGTAGCAATGCCTTGAATATAGGATGGGATGAGACCAGCTGTTGGGCATAGAAAAGAGGGCACTGCATCTGAAGATCATGGAATGCAGGAGTGAAATGAGAAAGTAGCAGAGAGAAGGTCTCGGTGAGAGGAGAGGTAATGTTTTGGATTATGGAGATGTTACAGTGAACTGTTTCGTTCTCATGGATGTTTTTTCTCTGTGTCTTCCATTTGATTGCAAAAGCTATTGGAATTGTTTGCCAAGCACTTGAAAGCGTATGTGCATGTGGCAGTAGTAGAATGCTGCTGTAGAAATAGTCAAGCTGCATGGATCAGCATATACTAAGTTGACATGACATCAATACAAGACTGTATTTATTTTCAGATATTCAGGATTGTTTGCTCTTAACTTTTGTTAATTGTTAAAGTCAAATTGTCTTAGGAGTCTGTAAAGGAAGGAGGTGTGAATACTGTTTTACTAATCTACTTTACTAACAGTAAACCTGCTATTCTGCTAGCCTCTAATTGGCAGTACAAAGATAGTGAAGCTATACAAATCAATGCAAGGGAAGAAATATTCCAAGAGTCACAAACAAAGACCTGAAATTCAGAGGCTCTATCTCATCTTGCAGTCAGCTCTGATGGAGATGATGTCTTAAGCAATTGTCCATTTTGGCTTTTAAAATTCATACTTTTGCCAGTCAAGCATTTATAAAATTTTTCTAGAGAGAAAAACTATAGACAATTTTCTAATTATGGTATGCTCTTTTCTTGTATCCTGGGGAAAAACTTCATAGGTCAGGAAGCTGTTAGTTAAATTATTGTAAAGCAACTATAGTAAGCCCAGGTGTGCTTCCAATTAATTTTACTGTCAGTGTGTGATAAAAAATGCTGTTATGTTCACTCTGGATTGATGATGTTGACTTGAAAGTCTATTTTTCTCTTTAAAAAAATTATTTCAGTTTAATAGGCTGCATTAGAAAACTGTCTTGCAGTTGGGAGGTGTTCAATATTATGTGATCCGAAAGCATGTCTCTTAGGAAAAGCTCAGGGAATAAGGAGAAAAGCATCTAATACTTGAATCTGAAGCCTTTGTATTTGAGTTGAAGGACAGAGTTATGTTCTATTTTACTGTTTTCTAGATGTTTTGTCAGCCATTCAACACTGTTTTCAAAATCCAATCAAATGCTTAGCATTGCTCCAAACCACATAACCACGCATGAGTGTGGCACTCCTGATTACTTGGAGAAGGGACAGGGAGAAAAGAAATCTTGTGGTTTCTGCCATCTGTTTCTGCAATCCATTTTTCAAAAAGGATTTCCTAATATTCAGGTTTTGTCGAGGAGAAAGAGTTGGGAGAAGTTTTTGCTTCTGCATTGTGCCTTTCTTGAAAAAGAGTAAGCAATGGCACCATCTTAATCAAAGCACCATAAACAGAACACAAAATCTGAAAGAAATCAAGAGTATGACAGAAGGTTGCATTTGAACAAAATACATAACAGCAAATGTTTACAGAAATGAGAGATTATAATATTGATTAGAGACAGACAAAATTCTGAGCATCTGGAGACTTCCCACAGCCTTCATCTGCTTAAACATATTTCTGGAGCTGGCTGTGTCCCTAGAAGCCAGTTTGTTGCACTTTTTGTTTAGGAATGTATCTGTTCATCTACTGCTTTGCTCCTCCTGTTATGCCTTGCAGCAGCTGGCACATTTGCTTAATCAACAAGTTGCCATGCTGAACCTCTTGCGCAGCAAAGCACCCCATGGATTGCCTCCAGGTTAAGAAACTGAAAAAGAACTCTTTTCATTACATTTTTTAAGGGAAACAAGGTTTAACTTCTAGGCAGTAAGTGTTGTCCTTCCAGTGAGTAGATGTGACTTGACATCTCCTAAGACTTCAAGTGGAGAGTTGCTTCAGGAAAAGAAAGAAAACTGAGAGCAACAAGGTACTTAGATTTTCTGCTCTCAAGACTAAACAAGAATCTAAACTTTGTTTTGGAAAAATGAAGGTCAGTGTCTGGTGGACTTTGCTTGCCTGGGACAATTGTTCTCCCTGGTGCTGCGGCAGAGTGACAGCCATGCCTCAGGGCTTTGCGCTCTCCTTGTGCTTTGGCCTCTTCTTGAAGCCAGGGCTGTTATGGTAACAGTGTTCTGAACAAGTAAATTACAATAAAGTGTTTTAAATGAGCCACTGCAGCCAGTATTTTACATGAGTCACCCAGCATACAAATTTGCTTTTCTTTTTCATTTTTTTTAGATTTGAGTGGAGTCTCATCTGTGGTATAGCAGAGTAAACATACCAAACAGGTGCTTTGTTGTCGGCTTTGGAGGTCTGAGTCAGTGCAGTCTCTGATGCTTTACAGAAGTTTGCAGTTGAAATACCATGCTAAATACATGCTAATGACAACGCAGGCTGCATTGCATAGAAATTTGTCTGTTGTGCAGAGAAAGAAGGAAAGTTATGGGCATTTGAAAAGCAGTTGACTCATAGAGTTGAAGTATAGTCTCTGGGTCAGGTGGTGGTTTATTAGGCCAGTCTTAAGTGTTTAACCTAAGCCGACTGACTTTGTGGTGTGCAGCATTTGGCTTGTCTTCATTTGTGTCATGTTCCATTAAGAAGAATGGGCCAGGTTCAGTGCAGGCAACCTTTCTGACAGTCAAGGAAAACATCTCTTGTGGTCTCTGGTTTCTTGGGACAAGCAAAACTGTACTTCGATGCAACAGAGAAAGCCACTAAATTAACCAGAAACCAAAAGAACACCTGAAAAGATCCAGCGTTAATGGAGTTGCTTACTTTTATGCTTTTTTTATTTATGTTCTGTCCTGCTTGATTGCTTTGCCTTTCTTCTGTTGAAAGTGTTGATTTCTTGTAATCAGTTCCTGCTGTTCTGAATTTAAAAGCCCTTCTGTCATCTTCAGTGTAAGTCTGAAAGGATAGCGTGCAGCTACACATGTGCTTTGGGTTGTTTTCTACTGTGCCAGCATCTTTCCACTCCTAGAACATGAGAGAGACTGCAATACAATATGACCTTGGGTAATACAAGAGCTTCATTTATGGTTCAGTTTAAGAATATTTGTGTTACTTGAAAATTATTGTACTCTTACTGATGAGGATATTTTGCTTGCTTTACAATTAGCCTTAAGCTATAAAATTAAGCGGGTTACAGTTGATAACTTTATTCAGGTATTTCTCTCAGTCTTTCTATTTTAGATCTCCTTAATTACTATCCTAGACTACATGGTGCTCTCCAGACCTGGAAGGAGAGGTACCTTGTTTTTAATTACATCTACAGATTTTTTGGGCATCTCTTAAGTAGAGGCGTTGGGTAAAGTGAATCTCTGACAAGACTTAATGCATCTTGACTATTGGACTACAGGTGGGACCAAGGACAGTATGGGACAATAAACTATGACAGTACCAGTAATGAAAAGATGGGATGCATAGAA
The DNA here is from genome assembly GCA_013399055.1 of Ramphastos sulfuratus. NCBI lineage: Eukaryota > Metazoa > Chordata > Aves > Piciformes > Ramphastidae > Ramphastos > Ramphastos sulfuratus. The sequence continues at coordinate 446,703 of WBNM01002457.1, read as the reverse complement.
GCTGATGAAGATTTGAATCTCCGGCAACAAGGAAGGCAAATTGGAAGGTTCAGTATTCCCCAAACACTGAATGCCAGTTGAAATGAGGGCAATAAAAGACTGCAATTTTTGACAGTGGTTTTTTTTTTTTTTTAAACACTCAGTGTCTTTATTTTTACTTGCTTTCAGTCAGGCAGAGTCTAATTGTGAAACTGCCTGTCACCCAGGAATTTGAGGAGCACTTCACCTCAGCTAAGCAGGCATCATCTGAGATAGGTCAGATACAGGCCATGTTTTTTATGTCCTTTTTGTACACTCAAATCTCACTTCTGTGAGAGAGACAGTGAAGTGTTTGAGTTGTGGGTGGCCAGCAACATCCTCATTATGAGACTTAAGTCTGGTATGAGGCAGTCTGACCGGGTCTCCTGCACAGTCTCTGCTTTTGATGAAGGTAACTGAATTTTGCAGAGTAAAGGAAGTCACTCATTCTGGACCACATCCATATGAATGTGACCATTACATATATAGAAGACCTAGACTCCTCCAGGAGGAGGGACATGTGCAGCAGGAGGTTGCGAGGGAGCAGGGATATCAGAAAAGGGAGAGTAGGAGCAAGGGCAGATAGTAGTTCAAGCTGAAACAGCACTTGTGGCAGGATTGCATTGCTCTGCAGGAGTTTAAGTGATACGTGCACAGCAAGGCCAAAGAGGATGACAAGAAGCATCATTAGCTCAGAAGAATTCTCCTTGCAAGTGAAAGATAATATTGCAACAGGACTATTTAATTTAAATGCAATGTGTGATAGGTATCATACTGACTTACCTAAATGTATATCTCGAAACAAGGTACTCTGCAGGTAAACTGGTAAAACTCAGAATTTATGGTGTTCTCCTCTGATAGGCAAATAGGTGGGCAATCAAGTTATTTTAGCTGAAAATAAGTTAGAAATTAGAATATTGGAGTTACTTATATCTACAGATATGCCACAAAAAATAAGGAAGGACAAGTAGGGGAAGGCAGTCTCCATGTGATTCATTATCTGAGGGCTTCCACAGCTTAATACAATTTTCCATGCAATGACCTTGTGAAATGTCAGCTGCAGACTATGGCAGTATGCAGCAATAGCCTGAAGTCCTTGTCCTAGGGGAATGCTTCTGCTGTAGCGAAGTAGACAGCATCTATACAAAAATCCTAAAAGTCTGTTTTCCCAGGAAACTTATAGCAACCATTTAAAAAATGGTAAGTTGAGAAAATGAACCTTATCATCCTCAGTGTCTGGCCTTCTATTTACCGATTCAAACACCAGCAGAGATGACCTCAAATGTGAGTCTCTAGACTCGTTACTAGGTAACAAGAAATTTGTTTTACCATTTTTTGGAATTGGTGATATAGAGACTTGTGTATATTCACCCAAGTGACAAGTTTAATCCTAAATTCTGTCAAACTGCTTTATAATTGGAGAACGTCAAGATGTTGCCAAAATCACATTTTTGTACTCCTTTATTATGTGCCCTTTTTGGTGCTGAACATGCACCTTGCTTTTCCATAAGCAATACTCTCAAACCTGAGGAATATCAACCATAAAACAGAAAAAGCTGTTTATTATAACCCCTAAGTTGTTTCACGTCAGCTAACTCAGGTAGATTTGGGTTTTGTTTTGTTTTGTTTTGTTTTGTTTTTAGTGTGGCGTGAGTCAGTTTTAGTGTCTGTGGTCTGCTGGTATCCATTGAAAACTAAGTTACCTCTATACCTGTTCTGCCTTGTCAGATAGGACGTAAAGAATGAGTGGGGAAAGGGATTTTCCTCAGTGCAGCTGATGAGCAGTTTTATTACATGTATCTATCCCTGGAAAAACAGTTCTGTCTTAAAATTTTACTCAAGAACTAAGAGAAAGCGGGTGAGAAAAAGCAAGCAGGAAAAAGAATGATGCGGGACAATGAGTATCATGTATCAGCTTGATGAATGCTGTGAAATTTAGGAAGCAGGTAAAGGGAGAAGTTGTGTTGTGTTGTTTTGGTTTTTGCTTGGTTTAAATTTAAAACACCCCAACTGACTAAAAAACAAAACCCCACAACATTTATCATTCTTCAGATGTAGGTGGAAGTACAACACACAGCAGTGTGAAACTGCTGCTGAAAATGCATTTCTCCAAAGCTACTTGTGCCCTTGCCCCTCAGTTATACTCTAGAGTTACGTATTTGTAAACAGAAAATATTTATTACAATTAATGTAATGCTTGCTTGTTTAGATTGTTCAAAGTTCTTTTTAATTGTTCGAGGTTTTTTTTGTGGCTCCTAAGTGGCTTCTGGCCAAGTGTTACAATGAACACTCCAAAAAGCAGACTGACAAAGTCATTGTCTCATAGAATTACTTGTGCTTCGGAGATGCCATCACATTTGTGATAACAAAATTACAGACAGTTCTGTATACCAAAACTAATTCTGAGTTGTGATGAAATTGTTTGATAGAAGGTTTTGCAAAGTATAACTTGAAGGCAGTGCTGCATGTGGGATTTAAAATAGGCCCTTTTTAAAAAAAAAAAGTTATGATTACAAAGAGATTTGATTATTTATTTATTTATTTTCTGAAATTACGGCAGTCGTGCCATAGATATTTCTCCTTGTTTGAAAAACTGTGTTTTTCCACTTGTGTGCGTGATTGACATTGTGTTCCTCTCTTCAGCTAGTGCTGTATCTAGAGCTTCTGATGGCTTGAGTGGAGGTTATCACAGGTGGTGAAAATGGAAGCTGTGCATGGGTCCCTTGGACAGTCACCCAGTTGCACTGTGGGAGTCCTTGCTTATTTATTCTGAAATTAGGGGGTATCTAAAGTGAAATCTATTCAGAAATAACATTGTTGGATGTGTTGATTTTTTCCTTTTTCTGTGTTTGATCCTGTATACAAAGTCTTCCATTTTCTTTGGTCATAACAGTGTTGTGGGGTGTTTTTCCTATTATGTGTAATAGAAGTAGTTGAGAACTAAGTAATTTAGTGTGGCATTTTATTTTTTCCATCCATGCCTTGAACTGTAACCTGATGATTAAGACCCACACATAGTGATTCAAAGCAGACCAAAATATATTATGTGTTGGGGCTTTTTTTCTCTCTTATTAGCTGGTAGAGCACGCTAGAAGCTTGGCTGAGAACAGACATTACATTAATATCTTCCTAGCATAAGCCTAGTCAATAAGGAAATCTGTGGATTCAGCTTGTAGTCCTTTTACTACTACTTCATTTTTTTGGTTGTGTTGTGGGGTTTTTTGTGTTGGGTTTGGGTTTTTTTTGTTTGGTTGGTTGGTTGGTTGGTTGGTTTTTTTGGTTTGTTGTTTTTTTTTTTTAACAAGTAACTGAATAAATTAAAATAACTCCTTCCTATTTACTCATATAATTTAAAATCCTGGGCTCTGTAATTTCTCAAGTGGCCTTTTTTCTCTGATAAACTAGCAGGGTGGCTGTGGTAAATTAGGCAAATAAAGCAAGATACTTTAAATTCTTGCTAAACTGATAGCTGTGTGATCCTTAGAGTATCTGTGACGGAGACTCTATTCTAAGTGCTTCTTTTTCGCATAGAAGAGGAACTTGCATCAGGAGAGCTTTGAGAGCTATTGATTCATACTCATTCCTTATGGAAGAAGAACATACATTGCATTTGCCTTTCATGGTAAGTGCAATAGTGCAGATGCAGCCAAGAGTTAAGAAAGCTGAACTGGATTAAATAGAACTATGTAGGAACTAGCCTCCTAGGTTACTAAAATATTAAACTTTATTTGTATTTTTTTCATGAGGAACACTAAAATATTGCAACACTCAATCTCTGTCTTTGATCAGAACATGTATATGCTGAGAGTGTACGGTTTTAAATTTCCTTTTGGGTCCTTGGGTGATGAGAATACTTCTGGATTCTATTTAACTATTCTTTTCATTTTTTCTGTATGTCACTGATTTTTGTCTAGATGAGCAAGTTGCTTTTATAGATATTGCCTTGAATTAGCAATTTTTATTTTTAATATGATAATCCCTCATTTTAAAATTGAGCAAATTCACTTATTTTAACATCAATTCGTACTTCAGACATTATTTCATAGGGAGTTGCCAGTCTTGAACTGGCTGACTAAAAACAGATTATGCAACTTTTAAATTTTTAGTTTTATAGCCAGCCTCTTCTACCACTTCACCATTCTTGCAGCCCTATGAAGACCTTTCCCAGTTTTTCCTTTTAGTTTCTATAATTCAGAAACATGTACCTTTTAATTGCATTCCTTTCTTGCATAAAAAAAGGAACCTAATTTGCAAAAAAAACCCAAAACAACTGATTACACTGAATGTGTGCTTGTTTTATACAAGTCAGAAACTGACTGAGTTTATCATCTCACTGTTTTCGGAACGCCCATTATAGTGACTCATATGTGATCCCCTGAGGATTAAAAAGAGCATTCAAAAATAAAGAATCATGCACTGAACTGAAGCTAGAAAAGTTAGCTGGGAAACCTAGGTGTAGCCCTATGGAAAACAAACAATGATCACTGGAAAAAAAACCAAACTTTTTTTTGTTTTACTGTATGTAAACAGCATTCTGTGTGTCCTTTATAAAGATGTTAATGAGATTTTATTTTTGTTGGTCTTCATCCATGAGAGAATTCACAGATACTTTGCTTCTCTCCCCATTTTTGTCTGGTTTTGGACAATCTAGAAGTGCAGTGCATCTGTGTATTGTGCTCACTTCTAAGCCCTTACTTCACCTTGTTGCCATTGATTTGTCTCTTACTAAGTTTTTCCAACAGTTCTGTCTCTCCACTTCAGAAAAGTATTTTTCATTTATTTTGGAGTTTGTTGGTTTTTGGAGGTTTTTTTGTTTTGTTTTGTTTTTTTCAATATGCACACCTTCCAGTTTTTGGCTGTCATTGTTACACAAGTTTAATGCTACATTTTTTGCTGAGTCAAAATTTTAATCAATGAGACACACTGATTAAAAAGTATTTAAGTTTTTTTTATATATCATTAAATCATTTGATTAGAAAATGGGGAGTGGGAGGCCATAACTGATAAAAGGGAAGAAACCGTAGGTGTTGTGGTCTATATGATGATAAAAAGAGTTCATTGTTTTGCTTGTGACCAAACATCCAGTTAGTATTTGGAAAAACTTTTTGTTATCTCTGGAGAAACAGATAACCTCCGGGAACCGTGGTTTGCACCATGCACTGAAACACTGGTAGTTCTTTCATTTGTTTGTTTTTGTTGTTTTTTTTTAATGCCCATAAAATGCTGATGTCGTGTTTAGCAGAGTGAGCAGCTGTGTGGTGCTGATCTATCTGCAAGCGTTAACCCTGCGTGGTTCCTAGGTACATGAAAATTGGAGGAAAGAGGTGAAGGAGCACATCCTGGTTTTATGTATAATTTTCTTGTTTTATGCAATATTTCCCAAGGCCTGCAAAAATGGAATAGATTTTGTATCTGGAAAGGAACAGCAAATAAATGCATTAGAATGCAAATTGTGTGTAACGGTTATAATGAGGCTAAATGTAATACCAGATAAGTCATCGTTCTGGTGACAGCAAAATAAATTACTTTGAGAAGTGTTATGTTTCAGTTGAAGAGCTGGCTAAGTGGGAACTTGTAACAGTTTTATACATGGTGGAATTAGAATGAAAGGATATTTAATTTCATACCAGGAGCAAAGGAAGTTCTTGCCTGCTTGAAGCTGGTGATCCAGGATGGTGTCCAAGAGTAGCAGGTAAACCTGGCTGCTTTTCTGTACCTCCCTTTGGACGGTCCAGCTTCCACAGGTGTTGAATTAGTGTTTAGAAGGTACCTCCCTGCCCAACCCTTTTACAGTCCACTTATGTCATCTGTCATGCTGTCTCATCCCTTGTTCAGCTGTTTGTACTGTCTCTCTTCACAGCCTTCTGTGCACCATATTTCAGGAGACCACATTGCAAAGAATGCTTTTTTGGTTGTTTTCCCCATGACAGTCTGGTCTCTAAATTGGAAAGACATCAATTTAATGGGTGGACCAGAGGAAGTTTAGATGGAATATTAGAAGAAACTTCTCCTCTGAAAGGGTTATCAAATGCTAGAATATGCTTCTCCAGAAGGTGGTTGAATTGTCATACCTCTAGGTGTTTAAAAGACGGGTGTGATGCTAAAGGGATATAGTTTAGCACCAGACTTAGTAGTCTTAGGTAATAGTTGGACTCAATCTTGGAATTTTTTTCAGTTGGAAAAGACTTTAAAGATTCTGTGACTTAGCGACTTGGTCAGGTAGGAGATATCTCTGCCCAGGACAGGGCGTTGTAACTAGATGATCTTTTTAAGGTTACTTCCAACCCAAATCATTGTATGATTCTGTGATTCTCTAACTCCTTTTGAGGTGTAGAGACCAGAAAAAAATCTTAGTGAAAACACAAATGCCTCAAAATCTTATGCAGTCAAAATGATGCTCTCTAAGCGTCCTTCCTGATGATGTCCACCATTTTGGTGGCTTTTATAGCTGCCTTTGCATTCAGAGGGGTTGGTAAGAACTGAGTGTTCAGCAATGTTATGACGGTTGAGTGGCAAAGCTGTCCTTTTGATTTCTAGGGTAAATGTGAGATGATGCCTTTTTCAAAAGTCCTTTTAGACCTTTACTTAGATCTATGGCAGTGCTCTGCCTCCTTGCAAAATGTTGATTTTCACATGCCTTTACCCTTCCCTTTCTCATGCTCACTTTTAAGTTCCTCATAAAAAAGGTCACGGAAGAGCAGACTAATGCAGCACTTCTGCATTTATACATCTTGCCTATTTAAACTAGAACAAGCAGAGAAGTCAGTGTTTCTTGAATTAACTCTTGTTATTTTGAATTTGAGACAGTTTGACTCTTATTGTTGTCATGCTAACGTACACGTTTTATACTAGATTTTTCTTAAGTTTTAAAGTTTTATTATGCAGCATTAGATGTGACAAAATGTAGTATTGAGTATTGTGTGGTTTAGTTAGACATGGTCGTGAGTCAGCATTGCGCCCTTGCTGCAGTAAAGGCAAACTGCGGCATACTAGGAAGAGCTTAGTCACCATGCAAAGGGACAGACCTGATTTGTTTCCCAACAGCCTAGCAAGAACAGGCCTGCATCTGTAGCACTGCACCTGGTTTCTGTGCCTGCATTGCCTAGCAGAGAAGAGATACTAACCAGTGTAAAGGACCTAGCAAAGAACTGCCATGTTAGAGGGCTGTAGCATGTGACAGCGTCATCATAGACTGACACAAGTAGAGGAGCTTAGCTTGAGTTGGCTGGAGAAAAGTCTAATGTGGAATTCAGTTGCATCTTTTCACCCTCAAAAGTGAGGTTACAGAGAAAATAAACTCTTCTGAAGGGTGCACACTGAAAAGACAAGAGGCAGTTATCACAAGATGACACATGAGACGTTTCTACTGAGATATGCAGAAAAAATAACTTCACTGTGAGACTGGTCAAGCAGCTGGAATAGGTTTTCTAGGGAAACTGGAGATTTTATGGATGTGACTGGATGAGACATTGAGAAATCTCATCTAACTGTGAAGCTCTTCCTGCCTCCAGCAGGTTTGAATAGGTGACATCCTTCTGATCACAGTTTTTTTGCTTGATTCTGTATTCGTAAGTAGACAATGAAATGTTGCTTAAAATGTGCATGTTGTTCTCTGTAGATTTTGGTATGATCTAACATCTAAAAAGCTGTTAGATGGCTTCAGAAAACCAATTGTATCCTGGACTGCAACAAAAGAAATGTAGGTAATAGTGAGGGGGCTGATTCTCTCCCCAACCCCCTCTGCTCCCTGGGGCCCTCAGCATAAGAAGGACATGGACCTACTCAAATGCATCCTAAGGAGGACCACAAAAGTGATCAGTAAACTAGAGCATGTGCTCTGTGAGGACAGGGTAAGAGTGTTGGGGTTGTTCAGCCTGGAGAAAAAAAAAGGTCTTAGGGAAGTGTATAGCAGTCTTTTAGTAACTAAAGGGGAGGTTGAGGGGGTGATGGTGTGAGAAAGCTGGAGATGTACTTTTTGCAAGGGGATGAGAGGTAATGTTTTTAACCTGAAAGAGGGTAGAATTTAGATTGGATGCTAAGAAGAAATTCTTCACTGTGAGGGTGATGAGGCACTGGAACAGGTTACCCAGAGAAGCATTACCCTGGAAGTGTTCAAGGCAGGTTGGACAGGGCTTTGAGCAACCTGATCTAGTGGAAAATATCCCTGCCCATGGCAATGGGATTGGAACTAGAGGATCTTTAAGGTCCCTTCCAGCCCAAATATTCTCTAATCTGTCCTGTTTATGAATATATAATTTTAGCAGGAAATGAGAAACTCCAGCAATGTTTGCCTGCTTCTCCTGTGCATCCTGCTCCAGGTGAACTTGTTTTAGCAGTGCGGATGGACTAGATAATTTCCAGATGTCTCTTTAAACCCCTACCATTGCTTCTATTGTGATTGGGAAAAGCAGTGGCTCTGTGTTTGAGGAAGTGTTCACAGATGGAGCTGTTGTACTCTAGAAGCTTCATGTCACTTCAGAAGCTTCCTGTACAGTTCCTTCCAAAATTTCCCACCATTGCTCTAGACCTACCAGGCTTGCTAATCACTGAAAATGCTGCCGATTTCAAATCCCAACCTTTTTTTCTTGAGAACATCATCTCTCTTGATAAGGAGGCAGGGAGGAGTGCAGTAAAAAATAAAGTTAATCAAGGATGTAGGAGATACAAGTGTTAGTGCTTGTTGCACCTCTTTTCAGCCCCAGCAGTGCTTGCTGAGTTGGGTTTATCTGTGTAGCTGTGCACCAGGGCTGCATCTCATTTTTGCCTGTCCCTAGTGCCTTCAGCTTACCTCATGGCTTTAAATAAACAGTGCTGCTGTTGCAGCAGGGGAAGTAGTGCTTGGTGGAATCAAGTCAAGGGAGTGATGGGTAGGAATTAGATGTAGCTCGAGGCTGCCACAGATGCGCATGCCAGATTACACGTAGTTACAGCATGTAGTTACAGCATTCCCGTAGGAGCATGCTGAGGTTGCATTTAGCAAGCACTGATACCCTGCAAACGTCTCAGCAGCTCAGAAATACCCTGTATCCATGAGTGGTGTAAGAACTCTCTGCTTTTTATGGTGGTGTTATCTACCTCCTTACCACCCTCTCCTTTATGAAATGCTCTGTCAGTACTACCTGCACATTGGTTTGATGTGCAGCCTGAACTGTGTCCAAGTTAACGTCCTACATAGCTATCTGGTCTTTGGGAATGCTTTGGCTGTTAGGCCATTTCCAGGAACTGCTCACCAAAGTAAGAGCAAAAAACAGCTGCTGATGTTCTCCAGCAGCCAGTTGCTTTCATAAAGTGTTAATGGAGCATCTTAACACAGTTTTCTCCCTTCTTTCTTAACCTATATTTAGTACCAACTCTCAATGCATTAAGATACTAGATTTAAATAAATAAAGGGTCATCAATTTACATGATCTCCTGCTGTTTCTCTGTATTTATATATAGGATGACAAAGAAGTCAACAGACCCTTGCCAAACAAAGGAGATCATGGACTGGGAAATGAGAAGTTCAAACCTGTGGTACCTTGGCCTCATGTTGAAGGTGTGGAAGTGGACTTGGAATCCATTCGAAGGAAAAATAAGGCCAAAAATGAACTCAATCATGGTGGTGGTGATAACAAACAACAAAACATCATCCAGAGGCAGTATCTCACATTTAAGCCTCAGACATTTGTATACCGAGATCCTGTTTTGCGACCTGGAGTTCTTGGTAATTTTGAACCCAAAGAGCCTGAGCCTCATGGAGTTGTTGGTGGCCCTGGAGAGGAAGCAAAGCCATATGTTTTAGGACCAGAATACAAAGAATCCATTCAAGCCAGCATTAAAGAGTTTGGGTTTAATATGGTGGCAAGTGATATGATCTCACTAGATCGAAGCGTTAATGACTTACGTCAAGAAGAGTAAGCAAACTTTTTGTTTTCTTTTAGTTCTGTTTTTATGGGATGTAATTATTTTCTTTACTTTGATTTTAATTGCTGTTTAAAATAATATAATTAATTATGTTATTGTCCTGACAGGCAAGAGTGCTGTACTATGCAAAATGTTTCCGTATATTTTTAATGCTGTTACAAAGATTTCTTTCATGCATATTTAACTCTATATTGATTTATCTCTGAAGCTATCTGTTGTACTCTCTAATTGCATGTATTTGCATATTCCAGGTCCAGCCACAGTCCTCACTGTCGTATCTTCTTTTCTTAATCGATAATTTTTTAAGATTTGTTTTAAAGAAATAATTATTTTCTTTATTATTTTCTGCAGAAATGCCTATACTAGTTAGTTTATTCAGTTTGGGCTTCACCTTGATGCTTTAAAAATTTAAATAACAGTTGAGAACAGAAACAAAGAAGTATTGTTCGATGTAAATAACTGCTAAATTACCTGCATTAACAGAAGTATAGATCTTAGGGGTTTGGAGCTAATTCTTACCGTGTTTATCATAAAGAAGGAAACAGGGGAAAAAAAGCATTTTTTACTTGCTGGGTTGTTGTCTACTTTGGTGTTCAGGAATTATAAACATTTGCCTAATTATTTCTGTCGGGTTTACACAGTTTCTTCTGATCTTTGCTATGTGCTGGAGCGAAATCTCAGGCTAATCTGCTTTTCATATAGTTTTACTTGTTAAATGTCAGTTAAGGACAGGTCTCTGAACAAACCGATTGGCAAGGGATTTTGGTTTGTTTGGTTTTGTTGGGCAAGGACTTTTGGGATTTGGAGGAGAGGATGCAAGAAGTTAGGTATGGAATTAGACACGTGCCTATTTCACTTCCCAATCTATGCCAATCCCTGGATTGGGTACCAACCTGTGGGTTGTATGTTTCCAACTGTGGCAGCTGATCTGGTTTTTTTAGTCACTGGCTGATTACTGAGGCTCTGCCATGGGTATTTTTCCATTTTGTAAGGTAGGAAAGAACTGGCTGGCTGTGAGTCTGACTAATGCATGTGCCCATACAGCTGCTTGAATTTACTGCCTGGTGTGTACTCACTGAAAGTGAACTAAGTGCACAGAATACAGTATTTCCCATCCTTCATGCCCTGTTCCTTGGGTGACTTACTAAAGGTTTCCACTAGCTGTTAGTCAGAAGATAGGACCATGTTTGTCTGCTGCCAGTGACGAGGAAGCATTGACTGTCCTGGGTGCCACTTCAGTTTTCTTTCTTTGCTGGAGTCAGCAGTTTGACCTTTGTGCTGAAAAGGTTTTTCTGAAGGAGAGGAAACAATCTGGGTTACCTGTGTAGGTCGGTGTTTCCCTTTTAGGAGATTATTCACTAGACACTGCTGCTATTGCTAAGGCATTTACAATCCCTGAGGCCTTGTTCATAGGCAGCAAAAGGACTAAGGAAACTTACAGAGGGGAAAAAAGAAATATTTCCCTATCAAGTGTTGTGATTAACTGAGCAGAGTGAGGCTAGTGCCAGGAGTTCATGATAGCAGAGCATGCTTTGGCCCTACCTCCCCTAGAGAGGGGGGAGAAGGTGGCGGCACACTTCCTTCTTGCTTTCTGCTCTGCAAAGACAGCAAAACAGAAATAGCAGCATATTATGTGCAGGTAGGACTGGGCTGCCTCTTCCTGAGCTGATAGCCATGTCTTTGACAGAGGAACTCAAATGCTTCCTACCCTCTGTTCTTCCCCAAGGTAGAAGGCACCAGAGACTGTACCTGTTTGCCAGAAAGTTCCACACCTATAACTTCCTAAAGTTTTTCTTGCATAATCTCAAAGTTTGCCTTTATGCTTCTTCAGAAGAGAAGTAATAAATAGAAATTTCTAATGAAGAATTGGACAATTTGCACACTTTGGGGAATAAGAGGGGTAGCTATATGACTGTCAGAGCATGAAAAAAAAAATACTAGCGTTTCTTCAAAACAAACTTAGAGGTAAGACTTCCATGGAGGTTAAAGCCAGCAGCACCAATCAAAGTTACTTCATTATTTAGTGTTCTAAACAAGCAAACAGAAAACAGCATGAAAAGCAGCATGAAAGAAAAGCACGTTTTAGACAACTCTACATCATATATTTTATTTATTGAATAATTGGGATGGTTACAATTGTCCTAAGTAGGTTAAAGGTTTATAGCTTCCCTGTGTCTTCTGAGAATGGCAGGTGAAGAAGCAGTGTAAGATGTCTGATGTTGTCATGTGCTTTCAGGTATTAATTTATTCATTTTATTACTCATCCCCTGATACGGACAANAAGGTAGGAAAGAACTGGCTGGCTGTGAGTCTGACTAATGCATGTGCCCATACAGCTGCTTGAATTTACTGCCTGGTGTGTACTCACTGAAAGTGAACTAAGTGCACAGAATACAGTATTTCCCATCCTTCATGCCCTGTTCCTTGGGTGACTTACTAAAGGTTTCCACTAGCTGTTAGTCAGAAGATAGGACCATGTTTGTCTGCTGCCAGTGACGAGGAAGCATTGACTGTCCTGGGTGCCACTTCAGTTTTCTTTCTTTGCTGGAGTCAGCAGTTTGACCTTTGTGCTGAAAAGGTTTTTCTGAAGGAGAGGAAACAATCTGGGTTACCTGTGTAGGTCGGTGTTTCCCTTTTAGGAGATTATTCACTAGACACTGCTGCTATTGCTAAGGCATTTACAATCCCTGAGGCCTTGTTCATAGGCAGCAAAAGGACTAAGGAAACTTACAGAGGGGAAAAAAGAAATATTTCCCTATCAAGTGTTGTGATTAACTGAGCAGAGTGAGGCTAGTGCCAGGAGTTCATGATAGCAGAGCATGCTTTGGCCCTACCTCCCCTAGAGAGGGGGGAGAAGGTGGCGGCACACTTCCTTCTTGCTTTCTGCTCTGCAAAGACAGCAAAACAGAAATAGCAGCATATTATGTGCAGGGAGGACTGGGCTGCCTCTTCCTGAGCTGATAGCCATGTCTTTGACAGAGGAACTCAAATGCTTCCTACCCTCTGTTCTTCCCCAAGGTAGAAGGCACCAGAGACTGTACCTGTTTGCCAGAAAGTTCCACACCTATAACTTCCTAAAGTTTTTCTTGCATAATCTCAAAGTTTGCCTTTATGCTTCTTCAGAAGAGAAGTAATAAATAGAAATTTCTAATGAAGAATTGGACAATTTGCACACTTTGGGGAATAAGAGGGGTAGCTATATGACTGTCAGAGCATGAAAAAAAAAATACTAGCGTTTCTTCAAAACAAACTTAGAGGTAAGACTTCCATGGAGGTTAAAGCCAGCAGCACCAATCAAAGTTACTTCATTATTTAGTGTTCTAAACAAGCAAACAGAAAACAGCATGAAAAGCAGCATGAAAGAAAAGCACGTTTTAGACAACTCTACATCATATATTTTATTTATTGAATAATTGGGATGGTTACAATTGTCCTAAGTAGGTTAAAGGTTTATAGCTTCCCTGTGTCTTCTGAGAATGGCAGGTGAAGAAGCAGTGTAAGATGTCTGATGTTGTCATGTGCTTTCAGGTATTAATTTATTCATTTTATTACTCATCCCCTGATACGGACAAGAAATGCAGCAAAAGGTAGCAGATTCCTTGTTGAATGCACCATTTATTTTCCTCCTATAGATCTGTTTCAAAAGTTCAGAAGCCATTTTGTTTGATAAGGCTGATCAACATCCAGTTTAATACTACCGAAGAGCAGTTTAAGCAGTATAATTATGGTTTGGTTTTTTTTCTGGTTAGTGGTATCTTGGCCTTGCTAATTGAGGACGATATTGCAGGCAAAGATGGGATTACTGTTTCATAGGCATGCAAATCCAGATAGACCTCTTCTCAGCCTTTTCTTCCTTTTAAGGATCAGAAAATTTTAAGTATCACCTTAAGAAGTCAGGTTTGTGAAATATGCCAAATGCTTTCCTGGGCTGTGCTAGCAGGAGTGAAATCTTGCTGAAAGAACTGTCTCTCATGGCTTAAAAGCCATGTATCCTTAGGCTTGTCCTTGGTGGATGGGAAGAAGAGAGGAAATGTGACATAGGGGGATTCAGTTGTATTGTGTTTAGATTGGACTTTGGAGTTGGACACATTGGCAGCTGCCTTTATTGATTCCATAGGAATTTTGCTGGTGATTCTGGGCTGTCATAGCTGCAGTAAAAGGCCTCAATTGTTGCTGCACTCTGTAGGGAGGATAGAACATTACCAGATACATCAGAATATTTCCATTTTGCTAGTACTGCATACTGTTGACTTGGAGATTCTAAACAATTTGACTAGAGGTTGAAGCCAAGCATTTCTGTTGGTGTACAGCAACTCCTAGGTTTGGTTAAGGGAAATCAGGAATGTATGGCCATATGTAAAAGTCAAAGTACAAAATTGCAGAGATGGCATCACCTCCCTGCAACCTTTCAGCACTCTGCAGGAGGGCCAGGGGTACCATGAGCTGAGCTTAGGTGGAACAATATCTGTTTTCCTTTTTCCTACAACTTGATGATTTTTATCATTTTTTTGATCTTTTTAAAATTATCCTTATAGGCGGCAGCCTTTTACTTTTATGAGCAGTCATTTATATGGCATCGTACATGTTGTCCCTGCCTCCTAGTAGACCTGAGATAAAACAAATCCTAGAGTCCTTATCNGACCCTACCATCTCCCTGGGCAGCCTGTTCCAATGCCTGACCACTCTTTCAGTAAAGAAATTTTTCTTAATACTCAACATAAACCTCCCCAGGGGCAACTTGAGACCATTTCCTCTAGTCCTACCACTAGTTACTTGAGGGAAGAGACCAACACCTGCCTTGCTACAACCCCTTTTCAGGTAGCTGTAAAGAGCAATAAGGGCTCCCCTTAGCTTTCTCTTCGCCAGGTTAAACAACCTCAGCTGCTCCTCATAAATCATGTTCTCCAGACCCTTCATCAGCTAATGATAGTTTTAGGAAGAAGGGTGTATAGTTTGATTGCTCCCTGTGTTAATTTTTTATGTTTGATCGGGAGTCTGCATAGAGGTAGAGCTGAAGTGAAAATAGAGTGATAAAGTTTCTGCATTATCTTTGATTCAAAATAAACACACCACACTACAGCAATAAAAAATGGACCTAGTTTTGGGAATGAATGCTGTCAGGTAATGAGGTATGCCCTCCCAAAAAAAAACTGTAACTGAAGAGAATTGATGCTAAGATGAAAAAGATCTGAGTTGTTGTTCAAGCATAAAGAGCCACTTGTCCATAATATTTTTAAATAAAACTAAATCTTAAAAATACCAGTATTTTGGGTCTCACCAGAGATCATATTTCTTGACAGCCTTGTCTCTAGATTTGGCCAATAATATATACTTGGGAGAAAATGTACAAGAAAAGCTTAACAACACTAAGTTTCATTCCTGACAACCAGTGGGCTTGGAACCCTTGAGCCAAAAATTGCAACAGAGTTGTCATGCTTTATAGACCTTTTTCTGTGCACAGACTTGTCTTTTAAATATATTTGTGCTCTGGGAATTAATGACATCCTGAGTCAGTGACTTATTCTAGGCTGAAGAAAATGCTGTTTGTTTAACCTCTCCTCCCAGATACTGTCATGTACCTCTGTTACTCTACCACCCTGTGATACAGGAATTTCTTAGATACCTACAGCAAGCTATTAGTCCTACCACTCTATTTGTCTTTTCATTAACTGTGAGCTGAAGTGCTCAAAGAGCTATCCAAGTTTGACTCCAAAGAATTTTTTTTTTTTGAGTCATAATGCCATGTTTGGGCTCTGTCGCTCCATATACCCACTCAGAGTGGTCTGACACTCCATATGCATTCACTTGCACTTGCAATGAGATCTCCTGCCAGCTCGTTTCCTCCTTAGTGTTAGTAGTCAATTTAATTGCAACTACCAAGAACTTTTTTTTTAGTGTTCAGTAATGACCTGGAAGAAGAGATAGCTTACCTCCCAGCACAGACACTTATGCTGCTACAGTCACAAATCTGCTTAAAAAGTTGTAATAAGCAGGTTTTACAGTTCAGCAATTGTTAACGTAAAGAGGTCTTCCATCTTACCCTGCTATACTCTGAAGTACTTTTCCTGTAAAGAAAGAGAAGAGCCTCATCAAAGGCTCTGGAAGTTCAGTTATACTGATAGGCTCACCCATGTCCACATAGTTTGTGATTTCTTCAAAAGATTATGTGTTTCTGCGACATGATACTGTTCCTCCAAAGCTCTGGCTATAGTTTACTAATTTTGTAGTTTATTACTAGCTTCTTTTTAATGCAGAAGTCAGACTTGTCTGCAATTTTTTAGCTGCCTAGGGCCTTTTTTTAATGTTGGTGTCATGTTTTCCTCCTTCTGTTTGTTTGATGACAAGCTTGGTGTCAGTAACAGTTATACACCACAGCAGTTTGTTGATCGTATTCTTTTGGAAGTACTGGGTTTATTGAAAACACAAAACCAAAACCACCCAAACAAACAAGCAAAAAAAAAGCACAAATAAAAAACTCAAATGCCCAAACAAACCCCATCACAAACAAATAACACAAAACAAATTAGGGTATTCATGTCAGAAGAAATCTAGTAGAAGCTATCATGCAGGTATCTCTTACCTCTGAATTATAAACTGACCTAAGTTTTAGGTAGCTGAAGGTAGGAGCATATAATGGGAAGTTTTTCTTCATGCTTGCCCTGCTTTTTGCTCCCTTCTGTGGATATCTGTCATTGGTCGATGTTAAGAGTTCAATGGAAATTATTTTTCCTCTTTCTGAAATGGTCATTTTTAACCTTGGTTATCTATCAGCCCAACAGACATTCTGCCAGGCATCCTGATTTGAAAAAAAAATAATTCAATAGCAGCTTTTATACGTCAGTGAGCTAAAAATTTTTTTTTTTTTAATCTATCTATCTTTTTACATGCAGTTTGCCTGAGTTAGTGCTCATTTCTGTTTTTCTTGTGTGGACATCACCCTGTGCATTTAAAGAAGGTCTGTCTTACTGGTAGCAGTATCTGGTTTTTTTGTTCATGCTGACTTTCCCTAGTTCCTGTTGGCTTTGTGGGTTTTTTTTTTTTTTTTAATTAATGATAATCACTTCTAATATGATATCTTTGAAAAAGTTCCATGCTACCTGAAAGCATGAAAGCCACCTGATCATAGTGGAAAGTGTCCCTGCCCATGGCAAGGAGGTTGGAACTAGATTATCTTAAAGGTCCTTTTCAATCCAAGCCATTCTATTACTCTGGTTTTACCCTTAGTTTGTCTTTTCAGTAAGCCAGCTCACTTCATTATAGTTCCCCTTTTCAAAAGGACATCTGCTACTAGGACACCTTTCTTCTGGCATTAGAATTTCAGTGCATAGTGGCTGCAATTAGAGCATGGCTCCCACACAGGCATGTCTTCATCTGAGTTCCACGGTAAACTGAGAGGACTCAAAATGTGCTGCTTCTCTCCTGGGTTCTCTGATGTGCTGCACTCTGGAAACACACACTAGTGATGCTTGGAACAGTATTCTTGGGAGCACAGTTTATATTTACTGTGTCTCCTTGGGTGGTGGAAATCTGCCTGTGTCCTCTGTTGTTTTAGGTTTTCCAGTTCATCCATGTATTCTGCATCTGCTATCTGTCCTGCTTTGGCAGCTGGTGTTTCTGTGTGTTTGTATTGATGGATGCTAGAAGATCCCTGACACATTTAAGCTCTATTAATCTGATTATGGTTTATTTAGAGAAAACAGTCCTTCCTGGATATCAGTTCCAAAAATTTCACCAGATCCTATTGAATTCAAAGCATGCTCAACGCCATTTTTTTACCCGGGCACTGGAACTCTGCTGCTTCTTTCTGTCTGGAAATAATACAGAAACTCATTGTCCATGTCCTTACAGCCCATGACTGGGAGTATGAGATGCTGAATGAGTCTTTGGGCCAGGCTTCTGTTGTGCTTTTTATGATCAGCAAGCACAGTGCTGGCCAAAGGGGCTGTGGCGTTTTGAGCCTAACTGAGGAGATCAAAATCAGTCCTCTGGTTCAGAAGGTTTAAAATAGAGACCTAAGTAAAGTGATTTTCGCTATTAGAAGTCCAGTTGCATAAAATCGTCATTAGAAGTGTGACAGCAAACTTGCAAGACTGATGGAAATAATATGTTGAGTGTCTCAGTCTTTTCTGTGTCCTTTCAGACTAAGTTGCATCTCATTAAGCAGTAAGCTTTTGTTATCTTTAGTCTCTTTTGCCTACAAATCCTTCTCATCTTACGAATTTCAACTGCACAAGAGTTTTGCCTTCAGTTCTCTCTAGATGTGTTAAGGCAGTATTTCTGTACTTCTAGGTAGCCAGTCCATGCATCTACCTTCTGTACTTCTTGGGTTTTGTATTGGAGCTTCATCGAGAGTCTTTGGTTGCAGCTATGCCATGCCTGTTTGACTTACTATACTTAGGAATGGGCTGTTACTCTGGCTTCTTTGAGGACATCCTACCCAAAACATTCCTAAACCTTTTTTTTTTTTTTTTTTTTTTTTTTTCAATGTTGTAACAACAGAAGACTGAGATGATGAGATCTCATCAATGTCTATAAATATGTGGGGGGTGGGTGTCAAGTGGATGAGGCCAATCTCTCTTTGGTGATCTGCAGCAGTAAGACAAGGAGCAATGGCTATGAAGTGAACATAGAAGATTTCACCTCAACACAAGGAGAAACTTCTTTACAGTGAGGGTGACAGAGCACTGGAACAGGCTGCCCAGAGAGGTTGTGGAGTCTCCTCTGGAGACTTTCAAAACCCATCTTGGTGCATTCCCGTGCCAGACTACTCTAGGTGATCCTCTTTGGCATANATTACCCTTAAACCAGCACAAGGCTGTCTGGTGTGTGGCTCATTTCAAGAGCTGCATCAGGTTATACAAGACCAAAGCAGTGTGAGTTGTTCCAAAGAACCAGTATTCAGTATTTCTAGAAATATATATCTACAGCTCATTAGTTGCAGTCATTAAAATTTTATCTCCAAAATACTAAGCAACAATGCAGGTTTTCTTCTATGAAGTTCACTTACACAGGATTAACACTTCAAGCCACGTCGTCCGTTTCCACTAGTATATTTTGCAGGGCTTTGATTGTGCTTATTTAGGTTGAATGTTAAGTCAAGAAGCATTCTTTTAAAGTATATTGTGACTGATCCTCTATGAAACTCCCTGTCTGTCTTTTTACCTTACAGTACTGTAGAGCCCTTTAGCCAGGGATGTTGGTAATGCTGATCTGATTTCATGCAAGGGTAATTAACTCTGTTGGCTGTAAGAAGGGATCAGTGCTCAACAGGCTTTGCTCAGACTTGATATGCTGTCATTATCCAGTCCATGGAAGACTTGCTTACAATTTGTTCTTACTTACCCAAAGGGGTTTTAGCCTTATGACTGTATTTAAGATGGAATTTTTTTTGACAGCTTACTTTGAGAAATCTTGCAGGAATTCTATCCTGAGTCATTTAACTGGGAGAGGAAGCTTTATGGCTTGTGAATGCTTATGGCATAAGAGAAATTAATTTTTCATTGATTTTTTTCCCCCCCTCCAATATGCCAATATATAGCTGCTGTATGCTCACCAGTGTGAGCCAGAATTTCAGCTGCATCACCCACACGCATCTGTCAGCCTGATCATGGCAAAATGAATATTTTTAAGTGGGTTGTTTTTNCTTCTTTACAGTGAGGGTGACAGAGCACTGGAACAGGCTGCCCAGAGAGGTTGTGGAGTCTCCTCTGGAGACTTTCAAAACCCATCTTGGTGCATTCCCGTGCCAGACTACTCTAGGTGATCCTCTTTGGCATAAGGGGTGGACTCAATCTCTGGAGGTCCCTTCCAACCACTAATATTCTGTGATTCTGTGAACTGAAATTGTGAATTCTCATGGCAGATGTTAGGAAACATTTAAATAATTGTTTCTCTATAAAAGGAAAGCTTTGATGTGCAAAATCACTGATCACTGTCAGCTCTTGAGAAGAGGCNACACTTCAAGCCACGTCGTCCGTTTCCACTAGTATATTTTGCAGGGCTTTGATTGTGCTTATTTAGGTTGAATGTTAAGTCAAGAAGCATTCTTTTAAAGTATATTGTGACTGATCCTCTATGAAACTCCCTGTCTGTCTTTTTACCTTACAGTACTGTAGAGCCCTTTAGCCAGGGATGTTGGTAATGCTGATCTGATTTCATGCAAGGGTAATTAACTCTGTTGGCTGTAAGAAGGGATCAGTGCTCAACAGGCTTTGCTCAGACTTGATATGCTGTCATTATCCAGTCCATGGAAGACTTGCTTACAATTTGTTCTTACTTACCCAAAGGGGTTTTAGCCTTATGACTGTATTTAAGATGGAATTTTTTTTGACAGCTTACTTTGAGAAATCTTGCAGGAATTCTATCCTGAGTCATTTAACTGGGAGAGGAAGCTTTATGGCTTGTGAATGCTTATGGCATAAGAGAAATTAATTTTTCATTGATTTTTTTCCCCCCCTCCAATATGCCAATATATAGCTGCTGTATGCTCACCAGTGTGAGCCAGAATTTCAGCTGCATCACCCACACGCATCTGTCAGCCTGATCATGGCAAAATGAATATTTTTAAGTGGGTTGTTTTTTTCCATGGATTATCCATTTCAACTTTTCTTTTTAATGTCATAGGGAATGCCCCACTGGGCATACAAATTCATACTTAGATAATCAGATTGGTTGCTATGGGTCACGTTTTTACTTCAAACAGAACAACTAGCAATAAGCTTTTGTTGAAAAATCTAAAAAAATAACTCTTCCTTGCTTGAGTACAGTGCTCCTTGTGTACAGAAATGTATTTTTTGACAGCTGTTCTTTCTGCTCTTGACAACATTTTAAAAAAAGGAGGGGGGGGGAAGAAGTTGCTTGTTTTTAGAAATTGTACATGTAGTTTTGAAGGATATTTGGTTTGGATTTTTATTATTTTTAGTGTAATCAGAAGAGAGAATTCTTGCCAAAAATAAAGACTTCTAACTTTCTTTAGGAACATGCACATTCAGAGCTGTGTTTTAAAGCAGAGCTGTTAATAAAAGACATTTTTCCTGTCACAGTTTGATGGTAACAGCTTGGACCCTTTGGCTGATACAACTGCTGTTCAAAATACCAAGCTGCATAGAAACTTTTCGATGCTGGACTTGAAGAAATACCAAAATCTTTACTTGTAAAAAATTAACTCAGGATATAAAATAAGGCAAATGAGTTTTGTCTGCTCAGTAGAAACGGATGATCTTTTTTACTCCTGGAAAATAATGTGAATTTAGTATGTTCTCTTACAGTAAGTAGTTAATTGTAAAGTTATTCTTACTGCAGCTAAGGAGATGGAATAAAAAAGCTCTGAAGTGAGCTTTCTCCAGGAATGTGATTAATTCCATAATTACAAAGCTGTGCAAATTACATATTTGATGCTGTTATATGGGAAAAAAAGGTTTCAGTAATTACTGTTGGTATCTACGTCATTGGAAATGGAGCGTTAGGGACTTGGTTTCATATCACATGGTCCCTTGGGAAAATCTTATATTCAAGTGCCATATAGTTCACTGTAACTGTTCTATAACCAAAAAAACCTAATTTTGTAGAAAGCGCACATGTCTTTGTGTACCTCAGCGAGAGCTGGGGTTGAGAGGTGCATTGCAGTAGGTTACACTAAATCGGGAAGGCTGGCATTCCACTGCAGGTTATCAGCTGCCTTAGTGCTGAGAAGACTTCAAAAGGAAAAAAAAATGTATTTATTTGCAGTTAGCTGCATATTGTCAGAGCATCTCCTCCTGTTCAGGAAAGATTTGAATTCCAGGTATTGGTCTTAAAGCAAAGCCAAGATTATTTTGTTGTTGTTGTTTCAAGCTCCAGTAGTGAAAACTACAGTGAAGATGGATCCTGTGTCACTTCAATGTTGGCTGCTAACATTTCCGATTTTAAATTCAACAGCGAGGCGAGTCACAGTTTCTTACCAATGTTTTCTGAGGAGGCAGTGCTGACTGCTTCAGAGGGTAAAAGCACATTGCAGCAAACTGCTCTCGTGCAGCTTACCCACAGCGACGTCCTGTGTGGGTACCCAGTGGTCTGCTTGCCCTATGCTCTCCCTGCAGTAGTGCATGTGCATCAACAATGTTGCAGAAAGGCTGGAGATACTCAGGGAGATTACTACACAACTTCAAAATGGGAAAGAAAAGGGCTTCAGCTCCATCCCTTTGTAAGGTGGCTTCCCTAAAGAAGGGAATTTATTTTAGCCTTCTAGCTGCCACAGCTCTCCTACCTATTAACATTTATTGCTTGAAATTTTTCAGTATTGGGCAAGAATCTTGTAATTAAAAAAAACTCACAATGTTTATTCCTTTAATTTCCCTATTAGGTGTATTTGAGTACAAACCTTATCCTGAATTTGGATTATAGCAGTTTCAGAGATATGATACGAAATATAGTTTGTGCTTCTGGAGGAATTAATAACAAAATTTAATCCTATAGCCTTGGAGGCCACTTCAGAAATGGAAATGGACAAAGCTTGTAGCTATCGTACAAATAAGAAATGCTGTTTCAGCATAGGTTTAAGCCCCCTGGTAGTACATAGTAGAGGTTATGCTGCTGTCTGATGAAGGAGGGGAAAAAATTACTGACCAAACTGTCCTGAGTTGTTTGTTCACATTTCTTCCAGAACCCCTGTGTTCCAAGGTGACTAAATAATCTTAGATTGATATTGGTGGTGCATAAAAATACCCTGTAAGGCTTCATAGGTAACAAATCCAGTATTAACATTTATTTGTCAAGATGCATCTAAGTAAAACTAATGCCAAGTTCTGTAATTTGTTTCTCTCTACTCTAGACTCGCAGGCATCAAGCAGCTAGTCTCAGCAGGGCCTTGGTTGTGTCAGCTGTACAGATGAGCCAGCTGTTGTAGATGTTTTGTGGAAGAAACTCTCATCCATCTTCCTAGGAGGTAGATGCAGTTTGCTGTAGTAGTCTCAATAAATTGATGATTTAAAGTAACAAGCAGCCCTGAATTCAGTATTAAAGTATGTGAACAATGCGCTGTAGAGCTGTCTTTTTGTAAGAGCAGGACTTACATGAACAGGAAGCTGCAAATGAAAACAGTGCTCCTAATTTATTTTTGGTCTCTGCTGATGCTAGACTCTCTCAAAGAGTGAGAAAAATGCATGGACTATAAATGATTATCAGCAGGTGGTAAATGGTATCACGATGAATCACATACTGCTTTTAACTGTGAAATAAAATTTAAAATACAGTTCCCAGTTGTGAAAAGTTGTATATTAATGGGGAAGAGAGAGTCAAATTTTTAATGTCACTTGCAATTTCAGGATAAAGCCTAAATTGAGACCTTCAGCTTTGTACTGATTCAGGACATTCAGCTTGAAACAGCTGACTGAAACTTCATAGGAGTTGGCTGCTGGAGCAGTTAGAGGAGTGCAATGGGAGCTGCCTGCTATCCCAGGGAAATCTGTGCTGCTGCATTTCGATTCGAGCACACAAGCAGAGTTCTTTAAATTCCAGAGAGGGGACTGAGGTGTCTTTGGTAAACAAAGGTGATAGTTGGTTGACCTCAGGAAGATCATATCAGGTTAGAGAGGCAGTTGCAGCCATGATGCCTCTTGCTTTTTTTCTGGAGCTTACATGCTGGTATGCAAAGGAAGTTAGGAATTCAGCACTTCTATTGGCTTTAGATCTCAAATTGTGTGCGTATCTACCTGATTTGGATTCATCATTAAACTGCTGTTCTGGTATTCTTCTTCAGTTGTACTTTTACTTGATGGCTGAATTACTCTTCCAGGAGAGGCAGCCTGTAGCCCTGGACTGTTTTTAACCTGAGGAAATTTGAGCCTGTGTCTGCAGCTGCAGTAGTTGCTCACAGGAAGGCTGTAAGGTCACCCAGTCTTTGGAGCATGTACCTTTGTGGGGAGAGGGGACATTAGTAAGTGCAAGTCAATGAAAGGAGTACAAAGTTGTTTTCAGCAAAAATTTCCTGAAGCAAAGGAATGCTCCCTTCCAGGTATCCGGCTTCTTGTGCAGAGGATTCCCACATAAAGGGGCTCCTCTGCTGCCATGGCTGCTGTATAACTTTGTGATCAGCGATGGGGAGGTTGGTGTGGCATTGTCTGCAACAGTGCTGTTCCCTCCTGCTGGTGAAGATGGAGGTAGGACTCATTCATACTTAAGTATGGAGGCTAATAGTCAGACCTAATGTTACTCACCCTGTTTCTCCATTAGATTGCTATTGTATATCTTTCAAAAGGTTTCTTCTTGTTCCAGTCATGCCTCAGTCCATGTTTTTGCTCAGTAATACGAGCGCTGATTTTGGGACAGGAAGTTTTTGTTTGTGGACTGATATAATCCTTTCATCCATGAGTTCCCTGAAGAAAGGAAGCAGATAGAGCTGTCGTTCCTTGCAGCACTGTCTAGGAAAGGTGTTGCTAGCCCTTCACAGATCTGTGCACACCTGCTCCTTTTTGCTCCATACAAAAAACTCTGCAGGGGTCAGGAAAAGTGAAGTGTTTAGAGACAGGACTACCTTATAATGCTGCTGTCTTACTCCTGAATATCTGCTGCAAAGTGCTATCCTATCAGCTATACCAGTAAGAATTGAAGTGTTGGGGTTTTTTTGAAGTGAGTTTGCTTACTACAGCTGACTTGCAGGCTACACATGAAAGGGTATTGTCATACCCTATGTGGGCAGGACAGCATCCAGGAAATGAAGTTAGAGGTTGAAACATTTAAGTCCTCTTTGTCACAGACCCTTTTGTACTTTCAATCTGCCCCTTCCAGTTTTCAAAGCAGATTTTGCCTGGACTCCCATATCTACTTGACCCTATCTTTTAAAATTGAAGCATGAGTCTAGAAATTGTTCAGACTTCTTACTTTCTTTTTATGGTGCCTAAAGTATATAGGGAAACAAATGCTGTAAAATTCAGCTTCCAAAACAAGGAAAATACATTTATGGTTTCTTGGTATTTGGTTTGCCAACCACTGGATGTCAGTGCTGCTCCACTGAAGAAAGGCTCTTCCCTGCTTCCTTCCCTGTGGGTGTGAAGGAAATGAGAGCAGAGGCATCTGATTTTTGTGCAATATTCACATTTTTTTGAGAAAATTTCACGGAGATTAAAGTATTTATTAATTGCTTGTATCAAAACCAGCTACCATGTTTCAAACCTCTGATCCTCAATGCTGGATAAGCGACAAGATGGTACATAGCATTACTGCAGTCTGTCAGGAGCTTGTGGGCTTGATGAATCTGTGGACTGTCCAATAAGTGGAATAAAGTTTCTGGAAAAAAATAAGTATGATCTTACTGGAAGTATAAATGCAGTGCTTTTATGGCTCACAAATGGGACACTTAGGAGCACATGATTCTTCAAGTTTAACAAGTTCAATGTGCTGACAGATTTGAGAAGATTAAGTTGGACATCTAGCAAAAAGCTGTCTAGACCTCTAGGTTTATGTATTAAATATAGATTTTTAAATGCTTATAAATTGCATGCAGATGTGTTGTTCAGTTCAGGCTTTTGTAATAAGTTTGTCTTTTTAAAATTATGTTGTTACTTCATGTCTTTCACTCTATGGTCTTCACCATCTTGTTCCAAAGCATGACTTACCTACATTGCAGGAAGTGGGAGACATAAGCAACCAAAAAATTTTTGTGGGTTTTGCAGTGTTTGCTTTGTTTCTGTTGTTGAAGACCATTTGAAGTGTAGCTGTCTTTCAACTGGAGAGCAAAAAAGTTCCCTAACTAAACTGCTGAAGGTGCATGCCAGCAGAACAGTGCAACCTGTATCAGATACTGCTTTCTCCCATGAGGCAAGAGGTGCTTTTAACTTCCACTAGCTTTTATGTGGAGCTCTTGAATGGCATTCATCTGGCATGCCAATTTCGTTTGTATAACACTCCATTTTCTTCCACTGTAACATAAATCTATCTACAAAATTAATCTCGATGACTATGTGTTAAGCAGCACAGATCTATTATTAATCTGTTATTAAGTGTATGATGGAAAATAAACTTGCACGCTATCAGTTTATGCACTTGGGTAGCACATCCACTTTATATCTACAAATGGCTAAATAACTTGTCAATAGTTTAAATATTTGTGCTACTAATGGAAGTATTGTGATCTATGATCAGCTGTAACCTTTTGAGAGGGTTCTGTGGAAGAAAAACATCAGTGATCTGAACTGTGCATTTTAAACAGTCTAGCACTTGTATGTTGGTAGCTTATAAATATGATATGCTGCAGCTACTTCCGGTATAAAAACAATTAGGTCAGTAAACTACTTGTCAAAGTCGTGCTATTTCAGAGATTGCTTGTAGTATGCCAAACTAGGGGAAGAAATGCCTCGTTGAATTGCACTTAATTATGGATTGTTTTGATTCTGCAATTTTCTTTTCCCACAGAATCAAATTTCTGCCAATTTGTTGAGTATTTTTCTGGGGGATGAGAAATACATATTGATGCTGTTGCCTGATAGGAAGTGAATTATATCCTCCTTCACCAAAGAAATGTTCTTTAAATACCTATAGATCTGTTATGTGGCCTCTTTCCATGTTTAATTTAGTTTAAGAAACTAAATATTTCAGTGAATAAGGTAATTTCATACACAGGAATGTTTCTGTGCATTTAAGCTTTTTATATTTATTATGAGAGGGCAGAAATTAATGAGTTTTGCCTTGCACAATGTTTGTAACTTTACTGATTATGCAGATTCTGCATGTGAACTGTATAAACCCAACACTTCACAGGCCATCCTTCTACTGGGTGAATCTGATTTTTAAAAGGTGAGCCAAATGCACAGTCCATCTTAAGTCATGTTACTTGACGTTTTGAAGAAGACCCATCTCTTGGCAGCCACGGTTTGCAGATTTTCTTCCACTCTTCTCTACTGTCCACACAAGCAGCACGGTGTTGGTGGCAGGGATGTCTTGTCAGCGGGGTCTGTGCAATGCCATCCACCTACTCAGGAGGAAGCATGTAGCTGTTGAGGCAGGACTCATTGCTCACCAGCTGCATCCTGCCTCTTTCAGGAGGGTAAAAGGCTTGCTGACAGGAGGCAAGCTGCTTTTTGGACCTCATACCTCAGCGATGCATTTAATCTATATTGCATTTTATATCCTGTTTCTTTTCAATGTGAAGGATAGCTGTCAGTGGAGACTTTATGTGCACAAGGATGTTAAATTGTTCTGCAAATCACAAGATGAAAACTAATAAAATTGAATCTTTTGCAGATGCAAATACTGGCACTATGATGAAAATCTGCTCACCTCCAGCGTTATCATTGTCTTCCATAATGAAGGGTGGTCCACGCTGATGAGGACAGTCCACAGTGTCATTAAGAGAACACCAAGGAAATACTTGGCAGAAATTGTCCTGATTGATGATTTTAGCAACAAAGGTATATTTGGAATATTAGCACACTATTTGTAGAAATAGTTTTTAAATCTTTTTTTTTATTTATTACCTGCCATGGATTGAGTTGACTCTGCGAGAAAAGTAAGTCCTTTCAGTTTTCAGTGAAGAGCATTAAAGGAGTTTGAGTTAAGTCTGTTAGAAGTATCTTTTTTTTAAACTAATGTATCTAAGGCTATTTTGAATTATTCTAATTTACCTTTTTTTTTATTTTCAACATTTTTTAATAAAACATCACATTAAGATGTTTATTGTTTCTTACTGCTGGAGGGCTTTTAATTTATGCCTTTCTTTGAATCTTGTATATTGGCAACTTTCAGAAGTCCAGGTATTTTCCTCTTCCTTTGCAACATACCTTCTGGTTTTGGTTTAGAGTCGGGATGTATGTACTTAACTGTGATTCTTGTAAATGTACACTGTCTTATTTTTCCTTTAGTGATGACATCATCATCATTAATGCAAAAAGGTTAAATATAGAAAAGAAGTGAAAATGTTATACTAGAGGTATAAGAACTTCTACTACCGTTTTCCAGTATATCATGATTGTTAAATAAAGGCAAAGTTTTGGAAGAAATTTACTACTACTTTTTTTTTAAGGAACCGTGGTTATGCTTTCTGCTCATATGTAAATGGTTAACAGATACAGCTAAGCCTGGAGGTAGCATCCAATAGACCCTTGTCTCTGTGTTTCCTTCCTTTTCCCAGATAACTTTCTTAAATCTGAAAATTCATTAAAGCAAGCTCAAAATACAGTTTTCTTATGTGTGGGTGATGAAAACAAGCACAGACTGGAATGGCTCTGAACGCCTTACTACAACTGTTGTTTCACTATAATAATTCTTCAAACTGCTTTAGTTTATTACTTGGTAAACATAGTTAACTTAATTTCAGTAATTCACATTGCATTCTAGATGAAAAATGGCCAAGAGAATAGAATCTTGCTCCACTTCTTTCTCCCTGGAGAGAAACATGAACTAGTACGGGCTGTGAAGCGTGCCAAGCCACTTGAAGAGATCTCCAGTTGTTAGGAGAGCTGCAAAGCACACTCTTAATCACAGCAGAGCTGCTGGTGGCTTTTCACATTTTCAGCCACAAGAAAAGCAGGGCTCACAGGACATATACTGGATTTTCTCCTTCCCCACCTGCTTTCGTGCTACACAGTTCATATGCAACTTTCCACCCAGAAGAGAACATCTAACACTCTGAAACCAATGTTGAGGAACAGCGATGCTGGTGGAATGGGATGTTTGCCCACACTCTTATGTGGCTGTACTTATTTCTTAATCACCACCTTCTCCAGTAATAGGAAATTAAATCAGAGCATAAGAGTTGCAAACATTTGTAAAGGCTGGCTCAGCTCCTAAAATCCCTGCCTTGTCTTTTATGAGAAATACTCTTTCATCAGAAGGGAGTTACAGCTGCACAGAACCTTTTGTGTGTTATGCCTCTGGTATTGGGTAGCTTGTGGCCCTAAACCAGCACAGCCTTGCAGATGGGGACGGTTGCAATGCTTGGCGAATGTTCTTCTCGTTATAGATCTTTCTATGAAGTCAGTTGGGAGCAGTCTTTTTGCTGCATGACAGCCTTCCCTTTATCTCTTCTGCAAACAGCAGTGTTTGGCTGTAGAGAAATGTATGGAGAGATGTGCTGAATTCTGCTCAAGAGATTTTGCTTTGCACAAAGTACAAATGGAATAGTAACAGGAGGATGACACCAAGCTAACTGAATGCTGCTGGTTCTGACCTCCAGTGAAGCTAGAGTCCAAGAAGTGTTGCAAAAGTTTCTACCATAGTGTCAGTGTCCAGGCCATGCTGCTGCTTGTGAGGTTTTTTTCCTCCCCAGTTTTTCTTGTGTTTCTTGATAGAGACAGTTTATTTTGCTGTGAGTGCTGGATGTGTGGAGGATATAGCTGTGTTCTGGAAGGGAAATGATAATTCATAGCACCAGATTTTCTGAGGATCCCTACAATTACGGTTGTGTATATAGGTCTTCAACAGCTACTTGTATACATTTAGGTACCAACTTTATCACTTTCTGAAGCTTAAAGCTCAATATCTCAGCTGGTGCAGCTCACTTTTCTAGCCTGTGCACCTGTAAGGAGTGACTGCAAGGTGAACACCAGTGTCACTAGTAGTGTGTAAAGGCTTTGTCTAGCTTTTGCATTTACTTATTCTTTTATTGCTTTTCATTCCCACTGATGCAGCTTCTCAAAAAATAAACAAAGGGGAAGTAATGAGCATAGACAGGTAACAGTATTTTTAACAACTTTAACAGTGCTTGCAGTGGCGAAGCTGAAGCATTACTCAATGCTTGTGTTAGAGCAGAGAGCCCCACAGTAGTAGTATTACAGTACAGGGGACTCATAGGCAGCTGCTGTAGGGAGGACTTCTGATAACAATTTCCTAGTTCTTAAATTGACATCCACAAGCTGAGGGGAAAAAACTGCTTTCCTCCTCTACCCACCCCACCCCCCCTCCTTCTCTTGTAGTCTGCAGTGCCTAAGATAGTTTTGGAGAAAGGATGTGTCTTTAAAAAAACATCAATTCATACTTTAATCATGCACTCAGAGATGAGAGAAGAATCCAAACAAAGGAAAACCAGATTGGTGGTTATAATATTTTGAAAGGTAAAATATAATTTTTTTTAACAAATTAAAAAAAAAAAAAACAAAAACAAAAACTAGTGCTGTAAGGCTGTTGACAGATACCATAAATAGGTGTTCTAGGTCAACAAAATGTAACACTGGCCAAACTCTTTCTAACTGTAAAAGTATTGGGATTTTATACATTACTCTCATGCAGGCTTTTTAGTTTAGGAAGAAGGAAAAATCCAGTTTTCCTCTGGGAAATAGCACTTGCTGCAAAGCTTGGCACTGTTTCAGATAATGGACTGCAAAGTCTTGAGACTTGTACTGTAGAAAAGCTTTGCACAGTCAGTATGACAGATTTTTATAGATCCCTGTGAGCTTGCATAGCTGGACATTTGATAACTAAAACATTTGGCTTCATAAGCAGGAAAGCTGGAAATAACTTTAGGTTTTATGTCTTTAAAATGTTCCTGACAATC
Organism: Ramphastos sulfuratus; assembly: GCA_013399055.1. Classification (NCBI taxonomy): domain Eukaryota; kingdom Metazoa; phylum Chordata; class Aves; order Piciformes; family Ramphastidae; genus Ramphastos; species Ramphastos sulfuratus. Next base: position 416,321 of record WBNM01002457.1, on the reverse strand, counting down.
CTTCTGTAACATGTAGTTGGAATTTGCAGAATAAGTAATGATGTGGTATAAAGATTCTCTTAGTACCACTTCAGCGTGACCTCATAACTCTTGATTTTTGTCCTATAAAAATGTGTATCACAGCTATTCTATCATGTATTCTATATATATTACATGACATGTTATTCTGTACAGCATATGTGATAAAATCGTTCTTTCTCTACTTTTACATTTATGTATCTTGAAGTTTTTCTAACACACAAGGATTTACAAAAGAATTTGTAAATATGTGTGGGAAAGGAGAATCATAGAATCACAGAATGTCAGGGGCTGGAAGGGATCTCAAAAGATCATCTAGTCCAACCCCGCCTGCCAGAGCAGGATCACCTATACCAAATCACACAGGAACACATCCAGGTGGGTTTTGAATATCTCCAGAGAGAGGTATCTCCACAACTCCCCTGGGTAGCCCATTCCAGATACTTAAAACTTTCAGCTGAGGAAACTTAATCTATTATCGAGGTGAACAGAAGGAATAATAAGAGTATTAAAAGATAGTGGTTTCAGAAGATTGTTCTTTGAAGGAATTGCTGAATTTTCAAGTTTGCAAAACTTAACTTCCAAAGCCCACCATTTCCATTTCAATTATTTATATGTAGCTTTTGTTTAAACTAGAAAAATTACTGCAAACTCCAGACTTTAATCATTTTGATGCAGGGCACAGAAAGTGATGTTGCCGAAGCAACCTAATGGCTTGTTCTGCTGAAAGAGACATCCTTCTTCTACCTCTGTGTGTCCCCTCTCCTGTTAGCGTAGTGCATGGATGCCTTGTCTGTGTCTTTAGGTAGCTTATTTTGGTTGCTGCCCAAGAGAAACTGAAGCAAAAGACTTTTTTTTTTTTGAGCCTTTCAGTACAAAATTAGATTTTAAGTGAACACCACTAGTTAAATCAGCGTAGGTTCAAATTGCAAATACGTGACTGCCAGCCCTTCTGCCTTTGTGAGTTTTCTCAAGGGAATCATCTGTGCAAAAATACTATGCAACACTAGAATCCTTTTTCAAATTGTGTGTTTAAAAACATGATTTCCAGATGAGTTTGGACCAATGTGGAAATACAAATCCATAACCATTTAAGCATAGCCTATCTCCATGCTTGCACGCTCATCCTTTTACTGACCTAAGTCCCTTTGGCAAAGGGTTTGCTGTCTCATCAGTATAATGAGCCAAAGCTCATTCACTGCAGTTCTGGCCCTCCAATTGTTCTCTCTTACTAATTTCATCAGAAGATTAGCATAAGATCACTCCCAGCTCAAAGAGGGAGGGCAATAATTTTGATGTGGTAGGTTTCTGTCTTGGGTGACTGACAGAAAATTTTGAGAGGCAGAAAGTGGGTGAAGAGCAATGTATAGCTGAAAAGTGGTACCTACATCTGCGCATACAACATTATCCAATGAGGAAAAAACATCTGCTCAAGTGTAAAAATCTCTCTGCCTGGTTGAAACACAGGCAAACACCCAAAAGCCACTATGTGATGTATTGAAGTGACTGACACTTGTCTACTGAGCTCCCCTGCAGTGTGGCAAACCACTTCAGCTTCCTTTTCTTCCAAGATAAACCTGTGCTGTGAACTCAAAGTCATGATCTCTTTAGGTTTAGTCTTTTTGAACAGTAGTATGAGCAGTTGAATTAAAAGATTCTCTTAAAGGTCTCTAGATATTTTTAAGAAGAGTGGAATTTGGGTTTTAAGAGTGCATAACTGTTTATTCTTAGATCTCGCTTATATATATTTTTTTGTTTTGTTTTGTTATTTGATAGCACACTTGAAAGAGAGACTGGATGAGTATCTTAAGCAGTGGAATGGCCTTGTAAAGGTATTTCGAAATGAAAGGAGAGAAGGTTTAATTCAAGCTAGGAGCATTGGAGCCCAGAAGGCTAAACTTGGACAGGTAGGAGCCAGTTCACACACAAGTCTTTAATTTTTTTCTGTTTTGGAGGGGACAGGTGGTGGCAACTCTCCTCAAATAGATATATAGAAGCATAGTATTGTGTTACTGGTACTGTTTGAAAAGGAGATGAATTTTACTCCTTTAGCCTTGATTTTTTTTTTTTGTTTGTTTGTTTATAATGTCAGCGTATTTCAGTGTAAATAAGCTTAATTAAATCATCATGATCTCATACACAGAACTAGAAAGAAATATAAATTACTTTTTTTTCTTTTTTAAAGGTTTTGGTTTACCTTGATGCACATTGTGAGGTGGGAATTAATTGGTATGCACCACTTATAGCTCCTATTTCTAAAGACAGGTAATGTTCTCCTGTTGTTTCCAGCGTCTGGTCTCTTGAGAAGAAAAAGTCACTGTAACAATCTTTGCTCTTCAAACTGTAGTTAATATGTTTCATAGCTGTATTTATCTATATCAAACTATATAAATATTTGCTGTATGACAATTTGTCTTCCAATATAAAAGCTGTGTAAGGAGAAAGGAAGGTGGACAGGCAAATAAATCTCCAGATAACTTATTTTAATGGGCATACTGAATATTTTGCGTAATATAGATTAAGTGTAAGAGAGCTCCTGTCATTCGTGGTGATCTGAGGGGCCATCATAAAAGTGTTTGGACTGAATATTTAAAACCCCTTTTTTTAAAAAAGTGATTTTTCTGGTAGAGGAAAAGTATCAATAAGTGCTTTGATTTAACGGGGATTTAGAGTGATCTCAGAGTTCTCTAACTTTTTCATCTTTGTTACTGCAATATGGTCTTACTTGTTTCCTCTGAAACACATTGGAGTGTTGCACTTAGCAAACTGAGGCCAGGGCTTGAGCCTGTCTGGTACAAGCCTAAGCACTTGCTAGGAGTCAGCAGTGGGAATGCCTGCTCTGCATGCATACAATCTGGGAGAGGTGGCAAAGGAGGCAGATCCCCAGGGGCTTTGTTTCTTACACCTGTTCCAGCTGCCGTTGCTGCTGACTACCACACTATTAGCTTGTGTGGGCAGGGTGTGTGTATGTGTGTATAGGAAACCATGTGCTTGTTTAAACTCTTTCATCCCATAAAATAACCACTTAATAACAAAAACTATTTGTTAACCTATGATACAACCAGAATATCCTTGAAGAGGTGGTTTTTGTGTGTTTTAAAGGCTGCAACTCAAATTGAGGACTGTATTTGAGCCAGGATACTAAAGAGAAGATTGAAATAGTTGTGTGCTTCCATCAAATGTATATGCCTATTTTAGAAGAGAAAGGTTGGTGAGAACAGGCAGCTTTAGAGGCACCCTCCAACACTGCCTGCAGAAGTGGTTACAGGAGCACAAACAGTGCTGAAACACACTGTGCTGGAGGGCAGTGCTCAACAGCCTTCTTCCCAAACTGCCACACTCTGGGTGCAACATGATGCTATTTCTACCTCAGAGAAGAGCGTGTCATTAGCATTTCTCTACCCCTCGCTTTTCTGTCCCATAGAATATGTCTTCAAGCTTGAAACATTTCAAATTTTTAGTCACTTGGAAACTCATTTGAAAAACTTGGGGAGGATAACAAGATAATGTCTTGGTGAATATTTTATGATGGATCACAATGAGGAGCATGTTGAAAATCAAACAGGAAGGATTCTACTGAAGGCTGCTGCTAGAAGAGCACCAGCATCAGAATAGAGTAGAATAGTGAAAATCCATGCTTACATTAGTAAAAGCTAAGAGCTTATGCTTGTTGACAGCTAAATTCTGATAGGAATAGAAATGACAGGAAATAATACTGTGAGAACCCTGGCCCTGTAAGGGTTCCCCTTGCCTCCATCGGTGCTTTTTTAGACCAGTGTCAAGAAGTCACACATAAAGAAAAAAGTACTGATAAACTAAGTAATATATTAACAACGCAGACAACTTTTCTGCTTTCAGAACCCTTTAAAACAACATGAAGGACTATATATTTTTTTCTTCTACTGAGGCTTAATATTTTACAAATGTGTTTATGAGTGACTTTCCATATGAACTGCTCTTTAATTCTAGTAATAAATGGTTAGACACATTACTCTTCTGAAATTGTATTTTGCTCTTTCTTTCCTTTCTATAAATATTTCAGAACTACATGTACTGTGCCTCTAATAGATTACATAGATGGGAATGATTATTCCATTGAGCCACAACAAGGTGGGGATGAAGATGGTTTTGCCAGAGGGGCCTGGGACTGGAGTTTGCTATGGAAACGAGTTCCGTTAAGCCACAAGGAAAAGTCCAAACGAAAACATAAAACTGAGCCTTATCGGTAAAGAGAGCTGTTTACATACTGTGATTCGTTATGAATAATTGTCTAAACCCTTTCATTTTTCCCTCCCCCCTCTTTTCCCACGAACTACGGTCGGTGCACGTGTGCCACGCGGGTCCTTGCACATAACCGCATCTTCCCTGCCACCATCCGCCACACTGCAGAACCACGTGCACCGTGCCGCTTATAGATGTCATAGATGGCAACACTTATAAGATTGTGCCGCAAGGGGGTGGTGACGAAGATGGGTTTGCTAGAGGAGCGTGGGATTGGAGTATGCTTTGGAAGAGGGTTCCCTTGACCAAGCGAGAGAAGGAAAGCAGAAAGACAAAAACTGAACCGTATCGGTAATCACTAAATCACTTAACCCGTTTCTTGTTTTTCCCAAAGTCAGTATTGATCCACTAAAACTTGCATGTACTTTTAGCCTGAAAACCTTCCTGTTTCTGACCACTCCAGCTGCTTTGTTTAATCACACCTGTTTGCCACAACTGACTATTGCTCAAAATATCTTTGCTCCCTTGTGCTGCTTCTCCATTCCTGCTCTTGTGTGGGTAATAAGAGTGCACATTAGAAACCTTGTGGTTTTGTTTGGCAAATTAAAATGTTGTACGACTTTGTTTCCAAGGAAAACTTGATTTACCTATGACAGTTTTTAAAAAGTAGTATTGGAAGCAAGAATGCTTATTTAACCATTTGATTCGGAATAACGAGCATGCTATAAGTATATCTGGTAATGCATAAAATCTATAGCCTGCTGCATTGGCTTGATGCATGCATACAGCATGCATGTGCATCCAAACAATGCTTTTTGCCACATTTCTCAGACTTGCTTCATAATAGATCACATCTGACAAAGCAGCATACAGTTTAAGAATCTTTGCTAAATATTTTCTAAGGCCTCAGTATGTTAGGGATTTTTATTTAATACACATAACAGATAAAACCACCACCTTATTTTCTGGGAAAACTCCAGTAACGTTTGCAGGAGTTTCACCTTTTTCTTACATTTTATGGGGCGGGTATGTTTCTTCTCAGCTAACAGAAACCAGCTAGGGTTTCTGGATAGCTTTTCAAGACTGGGAGACCAGTTCTGTTGTCTTTTATTACTTTCCCCTTTACACTTAACTAATCATGTAACTACATTCAAAAGTAATCCTCACATCTCAGAATCTACTGTCTTCTATTGCTTGTATATTTCATCTAAACATTGTAAGAACTGATATTGGTAATTCCCTATCCTCACCCATGATTGTTTTCCTGCTAAAATGGCAACACATGCAAGGAAATTATGAAGCTTTGATCCTTTTTGTAGAAAATATAAATAATACCACTTTCTGACAAGGCTGTCCACATTGTAACTTTAATATTTGCTTAAAGGGGGATAAACTATTTCAAACATCACTGTTGTGTTTTGTGTTCATCATCCAAACAGGTCTTAAAATCCTTTAAAACTGTTCCCAGAAACACAGAACACATGTTCTTAGAATGGTTTAAAAGATGACTTTACTTTTAGTAATACTTTCAGAGTTACAATACTTCCTTTAAACAGAGACATACTCTGCATCTGTTTATGTCCAGGCTGTATGCATTTTGTTCCAGCAATACTAAGGCAAGCAAGACTAAATAAAAGTCTCTCTGAAACCATAGCCTTTCAGGTTTAGTTTAAAAGGAAAACCAAACAAACAAACTAATAAAAAAAAATAATAAAAAGTCCCCTCAACAGCTTAAAGCGCAGGAGCAAACTTCTTGTAATCTGAGAGTTGCCCCAGGACTAAATTCTACTTTCCCAGTGTTATGCTTACCTGTCACTGAGCTTATGTGGATTTTAGTGTGTTCTTTAACATGCTTCACGATGTATTAGAGGCCAAAACCGAACTTCATCATCTGGGGCCTTGATGCTTAGCAAATCTTTCTGGTGCTGAGGAAGAATGAAACACAGGAAAACCATAGAGCTGTGCTGTAGAACATGTTTCTCTCTGCTGTGCTCTCTGGCTTATTACCCTTTGAACATTAAGTGGTGCACAATCAATGTTGGAGGAGAATACAGAAGGCAGACAAGTAGAAGGGGACATTTTGGAGTAACTCAGCATCTGAGAAGGTGATTTGGAGAGCAACTAAACTGGCAATCATTATATTCAGCTGATGCACCCAGCACCTTTGGTTTTGTTGTCACCCTGCCCCTGCTATGCAGAGGAGATGCATAGAAACCTGACAGGTTGCTGAAGCAGTTCTCCCCCAAACATACATGTGCAGAAGGGGAATACGTTAAAAGGAGCACAATCACCTTAAAAATCTAATGGAATTAAGAGTCTGGGTAATGCTAGAAATGACCCATCTTTCAATTATTTGTTTGTGAGGGAATATTTGTGTTGTACTTGGCTCACCAGAGTGATCTGACTGTAGGATCCTTCCCCTTTCAGTGCTGCAGATGATCTGAAGCCAGAAAAAAAGATTACTTTGTTGGTTTTACCAGCTTTGTTTGTTTGTTTGTTTAATTGCCAACTTAGTCCTGACTCCAGCTTGTATCCATTAGGGGGTTTATATATTTATTGATCCTTAGCTGAAAAATGCTTGGTATGTGCGTGGTGAATGCACATACATATCCTACTCTGTTTCAGTGTGAGAAAGATACCAAAGAATTTTCGTTACAGCCATTCTGTAAAATACTCTAATCCAAACCACAATGTCTTTTTGACACATTAAAATTTGGTAATTGAACTTTGGCATACGTGGAGGGATTTATAAAGCCATTTGGAAAAAAAAAAAAAGAAAATCACTAAACCAAAATGGAAACCCTTGTGCAACTTGACCCAGGCCCTCTTAAAAATTTCACTGAGTGTATTAAAAGTGTCTCATACAGCAGTGGTAGAAAAGGAGCCAGAGGAGGAAGATAGAAAGGTATAATTTGGCTGGAAAAATTCCGTTTCTTGTTTAATAAATAGTAAGTTTCAATGTGGCAGCTCCTCAGAATGTAAAGCCAAGTCAGCTGTGCAGTCTTGTTTGTTATCTCAAAGATGCAAACAACTTTCAAGAGAGAAACATCACACTGATTCTCACCTTTATTTTACTGTAAGCATACTGGCTTTTTTTTTTTTTTTTTTTTAAGAAAAACAGTAAAAAAATGTGACTTAACTAGGAATTATACAGATGTCGCTTCTGAAAATTGCTGGAAGCTGCTCACAAAGCTTTATGATTTTTCAGCATATTGCCATTTATCTAATCTTTATATGTCAACAGCAAATTACTTCCTTAATGCTTTCTCAAAGTGCTATCATATCCTTTTGGCAAATGGACTTACACTGTCATCCTCTTTCAGGTCCCCTGCAATGGCTGGTGGATTGTTTGCCATTGAACGTGATTTCTTCTTCGAACTGGGTCTGTATGATCCAGGGCTTCAGATTTGGGGTGGTGAAAATTTTGAAATTTCTTACAAGGTAACACTAAAAATTGAGAACTAACTTGGTTTAGTAGATTGTTTTCCATAAATACTGCTGTTTGGAATTCAGACAGACCTAAATCTGATTTGCACCACATCTACCTTACAAAGCCCAGAAGGTTTTGTTGTGAGAGCACGTTGTGGTAGAGATGCATGTTGTCAAGTTTTCTGCATGGGCCGTGAGACAGAAGCGTTCAGAGGTGACCTGGTGCCGAGACCCAAATGCTGAGTAATCCAGATTTTGTTAATGGTTTACGATTACACACTACCCTGAATGTATAATCAGAAACCAGACCAGCAAATTTGATAGGGGGAAAATGAGTATTCTCATGGCAAGTATAGAAAAACGTTTTTAATAGAAGTTACTATACAGGACAAATAGCACTCAGTTTGTAGAGAGATGCCTGTAAAGTATGTAACAATGCAACAAAAAGTCATCTGCCCTGGTTTCTTTCTCTCTACCATTTTTCTTGATGAAAAATGATCTTACAGACTTTTCAGAATTTCAAAAACTTCTTTACAAGAGAAGGCTTCATAATGTAAATGCTAGCTGTATCATTTGTAAACTACGGAAGACTTTCTATCTGCTCCTAGGCATATGCATGCTCTTCAGTCAGCAGGAAACAAGATAATTATTAGCTTCTTGTAGCTTTGGTATTCATAATGACACGAGTGGCAGACAGCAGCAGTCTGTCCCAGTTAACAAACAGAAGTGGAGACATGGAATATCCTCAGCAGCTATCTTTGAAATTGTAGCTAAGTGTTACTGAAAGTACATCAAGAGCTCACCTGAATACTTTTGCTCTTCATGATTTTGAGGAAAGCTTTGAGAGCACTTGCTCAATTATAGATCCATATGCAAAAGGTGGTTACTGAGGTTTTTTACACATACAGAATCTTTATCCTTCTAACTCTGCATCTTGCTTAGAGCTAAATCGTGATTGAAATTACATAGTGTGGTTTTGTAATTGAAGTGCTGATTATATAGACCTCTTAATTGGTTTAGTGTATATCACAACCAATTTTGAGAGCTAAATCACATTTATAAGTCTTGCATGCTGACTCCTAGATGGCAAATACAATGGCTTGCATAGCTGACAGGTTTCTTTGATCAAAATTAAGAGGTTTAATATGATGACACAATGAAGGAAGTAAACTGTTCTGCCCATCTTTCCAAGCGCTGTTAAGTCACATTTCTGATCTGTAACTCAAACTAATTTGGAACATCCCCAAAGTTAGCTTCAATTTGGATTTGATCCTACATTTCAAACTTGTCAAAACTGAGCAAGTTGAGATTTAGGTATGGGGTGGGGGAGGGGGTTGTCTGCATAAATGGATTATTCAAGGACGTTGCAGGGGGGCAGAATTTCAGAATGGTAATATATTTTACTCAAATTTTATTTTCAGCTATTGTAGTTAAAAGAAAAATGTGGTTGTACTTAGTACAGCTTTTCATTTCAGAGACCTATTATGTTTGTGCTCACATCTGAAGTGAAACAAATACATATCACACAGTTGGTATAGTAAGAAAGTAGTTGACATTTCTTCCCTAATTTATTATCTATTCACCTATCTGTGCATATATGTTAATAACTTTTGCTTCAATTTGTAGATCTGGCAATGTGGTGGAAAACTGTTGTTTGTTCCCTGTTCTCGTGTTGGACACATCTATCGTCTCCAGGGTTGGCAGGGAAATCCACCCCCTGTGTATGTTGGGTCCTCTCCCACGTTAAAGGTACTGTTTTGCTACGATCTTGAAAGTGTTTTTTGAGAGAGTTTGTTAATAACAAAAGTTTTAGATAAATCTTTTATTAGTAGCAATTTGAAGACACTAAAGTATTTAGTGTCAGAAGCTGAGATGGCCATCTCCATGGCAGGGAAATCTTTGTGCTTTAAGAGGTTCTGGAACCCATTTTTTTTCCACCATCCCTTCCCATCTTTGAGGTACAAATGACATTTCCTATTGCGTATTCTCAGCACCCCAAGCTGCACTGTACCAAACTGAAGTGCAAACAACTCTAGTAACTACAGCATGCTCCTGGAAATAGTGATCATAGGTTTGAAGTCCCCCTTTGGCTCGACAGGGTGTGATCCTAGGCTGTTAGCACATGCTGCAGTCTATCATCCTTCAGATCTTTGTAAATGCATTAATTAAGCAATGGAGACCTGGGAAAAGGGCATGCTCAGCACTTTCTAAGGGTTGGTAACTCTTCGGGTGCCTTGCAGGTTCAGAAGTACCTTGAAGGTTACAGAAGTGATCCTAAAAGTAGGTATCACCTCAAGAAAAGAGTGAGCTAGCTGCCTATTAACTGAAGAGATAAATCAAGAAAAACTATTTCATGTAAGTTTGCACCTACCAGCAGGCAGACAGTCCTTCTGTTAAGGTTTCCTGTTGCTTAGTTTAGGGTTTCATTTGTGCAGTATTTTGACAGTAGTAAATCCTGTTCCCAAAGACCCAGTTCTTGTAAATTCCAATCCCAGAGCTGTCTTCCATTACCAATGACATGGAGTACTGGTAGGGTTACTCAGTATGGCTTGAGCCAAACTAGCAGCTGATTGATTGTGAAGGGAATGTCCCAGTCTATATTAATGGTAGAAAACTAACCTGACACCCCAAAAAAGAGGCTTATGTTAGTAATGTGAACTGATTAACATTTTGATCAAACAAGCTCTAGGACCATACAGCGGAGAGTAGGGGGAAATGAACATAGCTGAGGATAGAGACAGACTAATGGGAGATAGGATAGCAAATGATAGCTCCATTGTGCAGGGCAGGCAAGATGTTTGCCTTGTCTGAAAATATTAAAGCCATTTCACTCTTCTAAAAAGCTGATCAAAGGTATTTACAGCATATCTAAACACCTTACATGAGTCTGCTTGTCTGATTACTGAATACAGCAAAACATTGCCGAACATTCTTAAAGCTGCTTTTCTGTACAAGGTAGGATGCAGGAATAGCTTTTGTCCTCTTCAGGCACCCTCCTATCTCCATAGAAACGTGTTTGTTTTATAGCTTTGTTCAATTTATGCTGAATGTGGATTAAGGTGACACAATATTCCATGCCTTTAGTCAGATCTGTTAAGATTGCTTTAATACTATGTCAGTAATGCTAGAAAATGTGCATCCAGAACATGTACAGGTACTATAGAGATAAGAACCATCAAAGAAACTGAGAAGAAGGGTGAGAGGGAAAGGCTTATTGAACAGACCAGCTATCTGTTTTTAACCCTTCTCAAAGTAGCAATAAACTACTTAAGATAAAATCTCCTTGATGTGTCACAGCTGACCCATTTAAGACTCCATTTTTTCACCCTTGGTAAACTAATGTGTATCACTCCCTGTATTAAAACTATAGAATAGAAACTCTAAATTACAGCTCTGATAGACCATAGCAGGTGAGTGCAACATTTTACATCACCCATAACTAAAGAGTCTTCGTTTTCAAATAAGCATTCTCTAAACTCAGAAAGATTTTGTACTGTCATTAAGCAAACCAGTTTATTTTGATGACTTTAGTCCTAAACTGTCATTTGAAAATAATATGCATGTGTCCTGTGTAATCTGTTGTGCTATATTACTGTGTAATTATTAGTGCTATATAATAATTCCAACAATGTCACCGTTCTTCACAGAACTATGTCAGAGTTGTAGAAGTGTGGTGGGACGAATACAAAGATTACTTCTATGCCAGTCGGCCGGAGACAAAAGCGCTGCCCTATGGAGATGTATCTGAGTTGAAGAAATTCCGTGAGGATCACAACTGCAAAAGTTTTAAGTGGTTTATGGAAGAAATAGCATATGATATACCTTCATATTATCCCTTGCCACCTAAAAACGTGGACTGGGGAGAGGTAAGTACAGTACATAACCTGTATTTGTCAAGGAGCTTTTTCTAAAAACAAAAATTTGGAGATCAAAAGGAAGCAATTGTTACTTCACGTCAATCTAAGAACAGGCTTTTTCATTATTTGATTACTGCTATACTAAGACGTATGATAGCAGGAAAAAAGCTATAGAGATAGAACTCTAGGAAAAAAATACACTGTAAAAGTGGGAGGGGGGGGATGTGTGTTTTTGTTGTTGTTTTTTATTTTTCAATTAGCTCCATAGATCCTCAAAGGATGATTTTTATCTCTAATGTGTCTTCGGTTATGTCTGCAGCGTTTTTCCATAATTAGAATTTAGAGTGGTTTGGATTTTGGTTTGGTTTTGTTTTGTTGGGTTTTTTTTTTTTTGTTTTAATAAAAAATGCAAATCCCATATGTGTAGGAGGATTGATGGAGATTAATAGGCAAATGTCTTTTTCTGTGAAGGCCTAGAAAATAGATTATTAAATCCAGGTGGAGTACATTCTGCCTATTTGCTAGCCTGGGATATACTCACACAGTTACAGCCCCAGTAAAACCTTTATCTGCATATAATGATTTGTATGATTCCTTAAAAGTCATGTCCAGCATGAGTGTATATGAGTATGATTTTGCTAAATTAATAATGTGGTTTCAAATTTAACATTATCTCATGGTTGACAGACAGCATATTGCCATGTGAGGCAGGACGCTTCACTGAACCTTCAAGCATTTGGCTTACAGCTGGAGGAGCTATTACTGCAGGTCTTCTGCAGTTCAGTTTTGTTGTGGTTTGGGGTTTTTTTCTTCCCTTTTCAGTTGGTTCTAGGCTTGCCTTGTCTTCTGTTTAGTTTCACTTTTAATTGTAGAGCCAAAGTCCGAAAATCATCTCACTATCAGAGGAGCATGCCTGTGTCCTGCCAAATTTAACAACCGTCTTCCCCAAGTTATGGTGGATCTGGTTTTGTACCTTCAAAAGAACATTAGAAAGTACAGATATATGCTGTTTCCTATGGCCAAGAAAGCATCCTCTCTAATTTGTCTGAGAAATGAGTGATACGGAGTGTGTGCATGGTGGAAGGAGGGTATAAATAGTCTTGCCATCTGATGGACCAGGTGAACAATGCCACTGTCATTTCCTACCTAAAAGCTGGCACGAGGCATCAGTTACTACATTAGCCTTTTGAATCTACATAAAGGGTTAGGAAGGCACATAATATATTACTATTTACTGAGGTGAAAGTGTCTGAAGAGAATAAAGTAATAGTGGTCACCTTGTGGGAAATAATCCCTGATAACAGAGAGCAGCTCTAGTAAAGCACTGGGAATGTCAGAAGTTCAGAGACATCTCTGAAGTTTTAACTCTCTTCATCAGCTGCTAATTATCCTACATCTGAGAATTTCCCTCTCCATCCCCATGGTTTGTAACACCATGTTAATTGCATTTTCAAACCATCAGGAATGAAAGTGTGGGATTCATCTTCCCTAACACACTCTGGAAGTCAGGTCTGAGCTTAGTCCTCCAGATTCTCTTGTACCGTCACAAAGGAGAAAGAGGTTCTGGCAAAGAAAACAGGTCTGAAAAGAATGTTATGTGTCACGAAATCTTCATAAAGCTCTTTGGCCCTTCCGAGAAGGGAATAAGATAATGAACAGTTGAGGCTGACAGGACTTGTGTTCTTTATACCTATGCTTGACCCTCATCAGTTTCTGGGTTTTCTCCCTTGTAATTGCTGCTACAGAGGGCACATCTGAGCAGCCAGGTCAGTGGCTGTGCCTGGCTCCAGTTAATAACTACCATAACTTCTCTGCATCACGTTTCTCTTCATCCACAAGATGAGAGCAACTTAGCTGAGCCCCTGCTTTATTTATGAAGACTTGGAAACCTGAACATGCTTTGATAGGAGATTGAATAAATTTAAATACTTGAAAGTCCTACATCTTGGTGTCATTAATTTGGCTTTATCAGTGTATTCTAACTTGCATAAGAGCCTGCAAATTAGCATGGGCAGCTTGAAGCTCTGTCTCCCAGAACATCAGTAATTAAATTTCATACACAGGTTTGTCTTGCATCTCTCTGTCAGATATCTGTTTCTGGTCTGAAAGATAAGTGGGAATTCTCTGAACTCTTTCATGCTTATTTTTGCCTTGACACTAAGTTAGAGTGCAAACCCTTTTTTCCAGATTAGAGGCTTTGAAACCGCTTACTGCATCGATAGCATGGGGCACACCAACGGTGGCTTTGTTGAGCTTGGGCCATGTCACAGAATGGGAGGAAATCAGGTAAGGAGCTTGGAGGCAAGTCTGAAGGAGAATTGTTTGCTGTGGGTGATAACAGGCAAGTTTTCTGTTAAGCCTGTATGTAAAGTCATGTAGGTGCCAGCTACAAAGATGAGAGTAAGAGTTTTTCCGTAAGCATACTGACGTTGCTAGAATACAGGAATCTGAAAATATCATTTCAAACACAAACAAAAAAAAAAATAAGGTGAATTCATAATCGCTTCTTCAGTACATCAGGTACATGAGGAAGCAAGAACTGTGTTCTAAAGCAACCATATCACTGCATTAGAATAACTGCTGCTTTTAGCATTGCTGCTGTTTCAGCATTTATCTTCACTTAATAATTAATCCTTCAGGAAACAACCCCCTTAGTCACTTCGACTAAATTATTTCTCAGAGTTGTTTTGTTGTGATGGAAGTATAAAACACTTCTATGCAGTAACTCATTTTCCACAGGAGACAAGATAGAATACATATTTGTCCCCGTTTCCTTTACAAATTAGTTGGCAGAACATGAGAACTAATAGATGGTTACAATCCAAGTCATTACCGTGTTTGACCTGTATCTTTGTAAACCTACCCACACTATCACAGAAACGTGCTGTTCTGTCTGTACATCCCCTTTTTCAATTGGAAACTTTTTTCAGAATTTGAAGACCTTATTTATGCTGAATGAGACTTGAACCAGGCAAGTTTTGTCATGGCGGTCATGAAATCATATGCAGGATGATGCCTTTAAAAGTCATATTTGGGTTAGCTCTTAGTAGCTTCTAGAAATGTTTTTTATTTTTATATTTAATTAAAAAGTTGTTTAAACTACTTTTTCTACCCCCCAAAACCCTCTAACAACTATTTCACAAGAATTAGTTAGGATAATCTGTTTGTATCTGGATGTATTAATTTGATTTCCTCCATGGGAAAAGGGTCAAAGTTTTACTGTCTTCACATGAAATTACCATCCAGGACCAAATTGCTACAAGATCTGTAGAAAGACAGTGAATTGTTTGGCCAAACACTTTCAGAAGTCTCTGAAATAGGAATCCCTTTGTTTTTATTTTTTTTGTCACGCTGAGTAAGTCTCTTAGCCTTCTAAATCCTAAAGGGAAATTACCCATGGAACTGAGTGTCATGACTCTATCGCATCATGTAAATTAACCTTCATGAAAGATAGGCGGAATAGCATGAGAGAATGTTTTGAGTGATGAAATTTTGTTAGTGCTTTCCATGTTTCTAAAATATTATTTTGAGTCAACTTTTTTTTTACGTCTAAGCTTTTCCGAATCAATGAAGCTAATCAACTCATGCAGTACGATCAGTGCTTAACTAAAGGACCGGATGGATCCAAAATTATGATTACACACTGTAATCAGAATGAATACAAGGATTGGCAATACTTCAAGGTATGTATTAGATACATATCAGAAAACAATTTGTAATTTGCATCTTCTCCTTTTTGCACTTTTTAAATTATTTGACATATATCTGAAAATCAAGATCTCCAGCAAGGCTGACTGAACCAAGTAGAGTAAATTATTAGTTACACACTTGGAAATCCAGGCTTGCCAGGAAAACTTCCTCTTAGGAAAGATACAGTTGCTAGCAGTTCTAGTCTTGCATAGCAAGATCTCTAAGGAAAATTTCACGGAGCTACATGTGCTGCACAGGTATGTTAGGAGTTAGCACTTGTCTCGGAGGAAGCAGAAAGGATGTCCACTACCAAAAACAGAGTTTCTAAAAGCTTTTAGTGACATAGCCCCATCTGCTTGCATGCTTTTTGTCAAGAAAGTTTATCTAATGCATGCTGTGAGATCACTGAAATGCTGGGCTGCATTTAACAGCTAGAGTATTAGATCCGATTTTGGGAGGTCTGAATTGAAGTGTTGCTCTGTTTAAAGACAAAAGATGTTTTCAAGCCTGCATAGGAACAGGTAAACATAGTGTTACTATACCTTTTTGTGTCGTCTTTGCCTTTTTTAGTATTCCCTTTTCCTGTTCATTAGCTGTTCTCTAATAACATGCTCTGTTGTGAATTTTGAGTGTGGCACCATTATAACGCTCTTGCAAAGTCTATGAATTTTTAATGAAGACTTGGAATGTTGCCTGATACACATGTGAGGGCTGTTACAGTCTATTTAGTCGCTACATCTGTAAGGCCTCTATTAGTGCTAGTTTTGAAAGTGCTACTTTAAAAAATGTCTATGGTTGTTTTTCTATTTGTCTCTTGAAAAATAAACATGAATAGTCTAAGGGTAATGTTATCCTTGGATATACCTACACATAACTTGGTTCTGTGTTGCCACTGTGTCAGTCTGTCTCCAGTGTATCTTAGCATATTGCATATTTATTAATTAGGTGCTTATTGTGTTTGAAGTATATAGGCACAGCTGAGTGTAGCAAAATCTGTCATCCTTTGAGACGCTCCATTTTCTGGTTTTTCACAGAATCACAGAAACATTCAGGTTGGAAAAGATGCTTGAGATCACCAAGTCCAACCGATAACAGGGTTCACCCCTAAACCATATCCCCAAGCACCACATTTGCATAGAGCTAGGATATGCCAAGCTCCATAATGCCATTTTCATCCAGCTTTCTTGTGCCACGTAGACAGACAAAATTCTTAAAACCAGAAATTTAAAAATCAATAAGCGGTGTTTTGATGCCTGCCAACTTGTGCTTTAATATTGGAAAAATCTATATTACTTGTTAACTCTACAGCCATTCTAGTGTGTCCCAGCATGCTACTTGGCTGTCCTCAAAGCACTGTTTTTTTTGTGAGCTTAACATTGTGCTGCTTGAGCGTTGAGCAGTAGCAGGACTTCAGTGTCCATAAGCAAACATCCAGAACAGATCTGGCAGTGATCTGTGTATTGCTTCTGTTCAGACATCTGTTTACCCATCCAAGCAGAGGACCCCCATGTCTGGCCACACAGCGGGAGCAGGTATTGAGCTGAACAACATCTGGATGTGCACATGCTTGTGGAAGTTATGGGAGAGCGTGTGGGGCAGGGCTGTGGACCTCCACCCTGACCACAGTGCCCTGAGTTTGCTTCTGTTCCATTGCTCTCTACGCTAGATGCAACCAGTCAGCAAGACAGGGCTTAATCTGGCACAGGGAGTCAGGCCTGAGACTTGGGCATGGCAGCAGGGGGACTGTGGAAGGAGCCAAATGTGCAAGTCTCAGCCTGAATATGCTAGGCACAATGTCTGCAGTTGCTTGCACTCTCTTCTCTTTTTTTTTTCTAAATCAGGGAGCAAAGTTAGTGCCTTTTCCCAATGTGGTTAAATGTTAGTGTTGTGCAGTTGGTTTATGTGAGGGATAACTGAAGAAGGATCTGCACAGTGAAGTCAGTTCTCATAGAGATGTCCTTAGAGTTAATCCTTTGGTTTGTTACAAGATAGATAAAAAGGCCAAAAGCATTTCAGGCAGTTTTACTTGTTTTTCTTAGTGGTTTGCTGCCTAAGAGGAATGAGAGGCATCCCAAATAGAGCTATAGGTATCCAACATTTCATAATATGAAGTCTAGATTTATTAAACGGTAAAACGAGTATAGAATTGATATGTTCCGGCCCCTGAAACCTGGTTTTGTGAATAGCTATACTGCATTTGTGTGTGTGGGGGGGGAAGTTAAACGTTTCAAAGGTTAAAAAACAATAACAAAACAAAACAACAGCTACACATATTCCTGATGATTTTGTTTTCCAGAATCTGCACAGATTTACTCACATTTCATCAGGGAAGTGCTTGGATCGCTCCGAAGTCCTCCATCAAGTTTTCATTTCAGAGTGTGACTCCAGTAAAGCAACGCAAAAATGGGAAATGAACAACATCCTTAGTGTGTAGACAGACAAAACCTACCTACTGACATATTAATTTGTACAGGACTGAAAATAGCCTGGAAACTGCTGCAATTAGTAACCTTGTACAGCTGCAAGCCTCCTGGCTTGGATGAAGGACATAGACGAACTGTGATTATTACAATAACATTATCATCTGCAGTTAATGTTTACAAAACTGCTTTACCTTAAACTCTGTAGATGTTTACATCTTTTTGTTTTAAGATGTTGGTAAATTAATGTGCTGTTAGCTATGTTTCATAGGAGCATAGTTAATAGTGTTGTCGTCTTCTTTGGATTACACTCAGGGGTCTGAAGACAGTTTTTTTACACACACTTGAAAAGGTTGGAGTAACCAGATTTTCACAGAACTTGGTGATTATCAACCTGTTGTATATTTTTATTTAATTTTACATCTTACTAAGCACTGCCACAGGTTATTTGCCAGGGTGGCCTTCTCTCACAGTCATGCTGCTTTTTTGGAAGGTGAATTTCAACATATTTAGTGCCTCTTTCATTTCTCTCTTTCACAAGAAAAGCATTTGTTGGAAATTACACAACGAATTTTTCTGAGCGGTCACCAGGGGTTGGGGCCAACCATACCACCCCATGTAATTATTGTATTACCGAAGACAAATTTCAGTTGCCGGTTTGGCTGCTCTGCTTTGGCTAGAAGCTTTGTACGGTGCAAGGAAGAGCTTAGTGTCAAGTTTAGTGTTGATATGGTACATTTTGATGGAAATAAGCACCGTCGTGATTCCAGTTAAGAATTTCTAAGCACTAACTTGCTTGTTTAAACCATGCCTTACATAAAAATAATAAAATAAATTTAAGAAAAGAAATAAAGCTGCACAATTATGTAAAACTTAGAAAGGATCCAATGCTTCATTTATATTGTTATTTTCGGTGGAAATTGCTTAGAGGCAAACTAAAACTTTCAATTGAGAAAAAACATCCAGCTTCTTAACACAACTGCATAATTCTGTACATCTGTCAACTAGTTTGGATGCCAGATTTAGATTTGAAAAGAGGAATGGGAATCATGAAACCTTACTTATGCATACTAATTGTCTTCTTATTTTTGTCATTATAAACTTCTGAGGAATTACAAACAGAATACAACCACTTGGTGCTACAGTGTACAGAATAGAAAGTGAAGAAGTTTCTAGAAATGTTCTGTAAAGGAGTTGATGCAAACTCCCTTAGGAGTAGAAGTATTTACTTCGAATGAACACAGAGGTGGAGGAGAAATGACTTATCCTCACTTCCTTGTTCCAGATTTTGTGACTGTTAAATGTTGACATCAGTGTACTGATTTCATAAGAGTTATGCCTATAACATGTCACACTTAAATATGACTAAATACTTCCCTGAAATCTAGAATAGCATTGCATGCAACTTCTATTGATGTTAACAAGACTTAGGTATCATATTTGGTGACAAGAGTTTGACCTTTACAGGCTGTCTGCACTGATCTATTAGTTTAGGACCTTTCCTAGTTTCTTTAAACTTCTCATCTATCCTTTCAGAGCTATGAAAACCAGAAAGTAAAGGAAGGAGAAACTGGAGGAAAAAAAAAAAAAGGAAAATAAGGGGGTGTGCTGGTACTTATTCCTTGTGTGTATGAAAACTGACTCCATTTTTTGTGTGTTGGGTAGATAATTTAATCATATGACTATGCATAAGAGGAAGAATCGTGGCACATAAATTGTGCAGGTGTGCATTTAAAATGGGTATTTTGTGCAATTAATTGAAAGCTGATGCTGTATGTGAATATGAATCTGTGTGTGAGACTGAAACCTCACAAAATACGAGATCTTAAGAAGCTGTTGCTGTAATGACCTTTTCCTACTCTAGCTGGCTTGGAAAAAAAATAATTCCCATATTCTTGCTTTGTAAGTTGATGATAATATCACTATGCATTTCTACATATTTTATAAGTTTTGATTTATGCAGATTTTGATACACTGTATGTTTCTGTAGAAATTGTATAAATCTTTAAAAAGTTTATTAGGGATAAATCTGGGAAACTTATGTATATCTTACTTATGGGTTGCTTGTTTTTTAGGTGAAGTAAATAAACTATTTGAATTTTTGGGTTTACTATACGTCTACAGAGTGGAAATGGATTATTATCTTTATAGAACCCCCAGATCTCAAAATCTAGACAACTTCAGTGGTGCCAGCGTCATATTTGTAAGTATTTTGTTTTACTTTTTATCTAAGTACCTTTTGTTGCATCTGTGGGGACTCAGGTTTCTTTCCCAGTTAAATGAAAAATGACATTTCCACTGAGAGTTGCCACATGGACATGCTTTGCACCCACTCTGATCTGATTAGGTAGATTTAATATGCTCATAGAAAATAAACCTGAGAATGAATTCTAAGGTAGAACCAAAAGTCAGGACTAGTTGATAGTGTTTTGACTCTATTTTACCTTAGTCCATTTATGTTTGCACCAACAAATACGTTTAAGTTAAATTTTTTTTTTTTTCTGGGAAAGTTTCTTAGAAAAAGAATATACTCTTTATTAAATCAAGGTGCAGAGGACACAATTATTGGCCTAAAAGCAAATGTAAATGCTGAAATCTACAGCACTTTTTTGCAGATGAGACTCTGTTAATGCACATCTGTGTATTCAGGTTTGGCAAAACCCTGGGAGTATAGTAGTGGCCAGCTCATGTAGGTAAGTGTCAATGGTTATCTTTCTGGGAACATCAGAAGCAGTTGCCAGCATTTATTCCCCTAGTTTGTCCTGCCCTGCAAGCCTACTCTGAACTCCTGTAGTGTTAGAATAGTAAGTTGTGTAGCTTGGCTAGCACTGTATAGGTGAACTCTGTATGTAGAATGAGTCTAGGTGGAAGAAGCGATAGGCTGTGAAATAGTGTAGACAACTACATTGTCCCTGCTTCTGACAATATACAACTCAAGCACTTTGTGAACCAGAGATGGCATCTTCTATTTAAATCCAACCACTGTATCCTGTATCTAGGCAGCCTTGGCCATCTATCACGTGTGATTATGCAAAAAGCTTCAAAGTTTCCAAAGAGCCACAGTGTCACTGGTGTGCACTCCTCAACTGAGACAAATTACGAGGACTCGTTAAAGGTTAATTCCTGAAGGAGTAGTTATTAGTGCTAGGTCAGTGCTGGGGCCAGCCATCCAGAAGGGGGCTTCAAGGCAGCAGCACTGAAGAAAACACCATCAGAGCACAGTTATCAAAGGGCCTTTTAGAAGGATGCAATCTTGTCCACACAAGTATCTTCCCTTCAGCTCTGCTGGAAAACTGATGTATGAGTATAAACTTTACCATTAGGTGTTAGGGCCAGAAAACACTGAAAATAGTCATACAACTTACAGGCAAAGCACTGGATTTGCTAGCTATAAAGATTTTTAGGGTGGTTGACTCCTTGTTTTGTCCTGGAAGATCTGACATTGAGGCTAGGGGGGATGGTTGATTTCAAATATCAGAATAGTTGGAGCACAGGTTCATTCACTAATTGGTGCCAGCCCATGACAATTAGTAAATGTACCAATGAAGAGAATTTTTTTGTGGGTAGTCAGTTTTTTTACCAGGTAGATCTGAGTCTTGTACATACCCCACAGTTAGCAGAGTTAATGTGTCCCTCAAGGGCTGCATGCATTGGAGAATACAGCAGTGTTCAACATCTGGGCCCTGTCGTGGGATTCCTGACACTGGATTCAGATGAGATCACAGAAAACAGACAGGGCTGTGGTGCAGCTCATAATAAGAGTCCCAGCAATTTTGGAAACAGAAATTGATGGCAAAACACTTAAATTGGAAAGAAATGCAAGCCAAAATGAGAAAACAAACTGAAAAATAAATAGATGCTAAGGATGCAAAATCAGTGACAGTCACCGCTAGAGCAAATAATCCAGCACTAATCAATAAGTACAGGATTATGTACCAATGATATATATAAGATCCCTGTGATACTCTCTTACTAAACAGTTTGATAGATCATTAGATAAACAAAGATAAAGCTCTTCCATTTTTTCTGATTTTTTTCTTTTCTCTGCACCCACTAGCAAGTTCTTTCAGGTTACTTGGAGTTCTAAAGCTTGTAATATACTGCTATCAGTTCCCAGCTCTGTAGCTGTTCCAATCAAGGTGTTTCCTTATGAAAATCACCCCCCAAAACACCCCACTCCCAACAGAGGCATATCTGCAGTTCTTCAGACCAGAGTCTTTACTCAGGAAATTGTAAATAGGCTTCCTTTAGGAAGACAGCAAGGAAATACTAAATATTAACACCACATTTTACCTGCTGATTGTTTTATACTGTCACATCAGGCTGCAGGCTGGCTTTGCAGTTCTTTGCTGTTATCTCAGATCTTTCTTACAACACCATTCTCCACTTTTTTTCCAAGTCACTTATGTGTATATTAAACAATGACTGGGCATTAACTCCATGTCCAAAAGTAACCTATGGGTTTTCATAGGTGATTTTCCTCCACTGAAACCAGTGACTAATTCCTGGTTTGTTCTTGCGTTGTTAGTCAGCTCTTTTTTCATACAAGGCCTTCAATGACTTCTTGCTTTTATGAGTACACCAGACCAAATACAAGTAGATTAGAGCTTAACTGATCTCCTTTACCTTCATGTTCACTGATTTCTTAGAAGACTATTTACATGTCTGTGGAAAAGAATTTCCTCTTGTGAAATTACAAGTCCTGTTTAGCCATTTGTCCAGCAACTCTCAGCTGTACTATGGCTCCTACCTACTTGCCATATGGGCATTACTGGTGTGAAGCATGCTGTATCTCCACAGAGTGCTTTCAAAAAATTACTGTCGTATTTGTGACCTTCCATTCCTCTAGCACTAAAGCAGTTTTAAGTATGGTTCATAGTTCAGCTATTTCATCCTTGATTTTCCTTAGAACTCTTGGATGAATACCATCTGTCCTGTCATTTTGTTTCAAAACCTTTTGCACTTGGATTTGAGACAGATGCTCCACCATGCCTCTTCCATTAAAACTTTCTGTCATGGAAAACTTCCTGAAGCTCTTCTACAAGGTTAAAAAAGAGGGGGAAAAAAAGTTTTCTTTTCCAGAAATCTTCTCTAGGAATCGCTACTACTTGACCATCTTTGTCCCTAGGGTAGCTTGGCAGGTCTCGTGGGTCTGATGTGTTTGAAAGTTATTTTTCTGTTTTCTCAAGTTGCTCTGATGCACTGTTTTTTTTTCCCTGCCACATATTGCTGTGTCTGGTCTATTGAGGTGCAAGTTTCTTCTGGTTTAGAAATAACTTCGACGTTTTAAAGGCCACTTTCCTACATTTGTCATAATCTCACACCTGTTCTTTAACCACCTCAGTCTTGTTTTTGTGGTCTTCCAGTCTGCCTTTCTGGGTGGTATACTTCTATGCTGGACCTCCTGTGCAATGTGTGCAGTGTTCCTGATCCCTGCAACTATTTTGGGGATCTTTTTTAGTTTTGATTTGAGACAGACCTCCTAGTTTACCTCCAGTGAAAAGTTTCCAGTGAGTCATTTCATAAGATTTTCCATATTGGACACGGATGTGAAAAGCTATTTAGCTTTTCTTCTATGGCCTTATCTTTTCTGAGCATTCCCATTACACTTTGATCACTTGCTAGTCCTTCTGAGCACTGGTTCTTTCAGTGTACACAGACGGGTGTTATCTGAACCCCCCTGACCTGACATCCCATGCTTCTTAAAGCTTAATTTGAAAGTAGTAATTTCCACATGTTCTTTTCCATTTGTCTTTAATCTTTATTTGACATATTCTTATTGAAAGGACAAAACACTATTTCTTTTAAATTACAAAGTATCTCTACTCATGACATCACTCTTATTTGACAGATCAGCCTGATGTGGAGCTTTTCTACGGCCCTTGCTGATGTGGCATGCACACAAAATGCTCTCTGTAATGATGTGGGTCAGGCTAGTAGAGCAGTGCAATAGACTAGTTTTGCAATAATAATCTTCCCCGGCAGTCTGTAGGTATTTGTAAATGAGGTTATAAAGTAATCCATGGGCAGTTTTTCATACAGCAGCATTAGAATGTGAGACAACAGAATGGCAACTTGAGGCAGTTCTGCACTGGTTTGTGCAGAAGTTGTGCTGAAGCTAAGTTAGCTAATTAATGCTAAATGAAATAGATCATAGAATTGTTTTGATTGGAAAAGACTTCTTAAGATTGTCAAGCCCAACCATCGACCTAACACCACTATGGCTATCAAAACATGTCCTGAAGTGCTAAGTCCACACATTTCTTGAACACTTACGGGGACAGTGACTCCACCACCTTCCTGGCCAACCTATTCCAATCCCTAAGCGCAATCCCTAAGTGCTCTTTTGATATTTTTTCCTAATAGCCAATCTAAACCTCCCCTGGCACAATTTCAGGCCATTTCCTGTCTTCCTATCATCTAGTATTAGAGAAGAGAGATTGACCCCACACACACCTCACTGCATCCTCCTTTCAAATAGTTGTAGAGACCAATGAAGTCTCCCCTCAGCTTCCTCCATACTAAACATACCCAGTTTCCTCAGCCATTCTTTCTGAGTTTTGGTTGTTTGGGTTTTTTTTTTCCAAACCTTTCACCAGCTTTGTTGCCTTCTCTGGGCATGCTCCAGCACCTCAGTGTCCTTCCTATTGTGGGAGGCCCAAAACTGAATGTAGTATTTGGTCTCAACAGTGCTGAGTACAGGCGCATGGTCAATTCCCTGCTCCTGCTGGTCACACTATTCCTGGTTCTTGGCCACCTGAGCACACTGCTGGCTCATGTTCAGATAGCTGTCAGCCAACACCCCCAGGTTCTTTTCTGAACGTAACTTTCCACCCACTTTGCCCCAAGTCTTCAGAGTCACATGGGGTTGTTGTGACTCAGCTCTCAGCTTTGTGTACCTCATACAACTGACCTTGGCCCATCAGTCTACCCTGTCCAGATGTCTTTACAGAGCCTTCCTACCCTCAAGCAGATCAACAATCCCATCCAGTTTCATGTCATCTGCAGACTTACTGAAGGTGCACTCAATTCCCTCATCCAGATCATTGATAAAGATATTAAAGAGAAATGGCCCAAATACTGAGCTCTGGGGAACACCATTGGTGCCTGGCCACTAACTGTATTTAACTCCATTCACCACCACTCTGGGCTTGGCTATCCAGCCAGTTCTTAACCCAGTGATCATCCACCCATCTAAGCCATAAGCAGCCAGTTTCTCCAGAAGGATGCTGTGGGAAAGAGTGTAAAAGGCTTTACTAAAGTCCAGATGAACAACATCCAGTGTTCCTTTGATTCGCTAAGCAGGTCACCTTGTCATAGAAGGAGATCAGGTTCATTAATCCAATAAAACCAAGTTACATTTTTACCTCACTGAAGAAAATATTAGAAAAGCTTCTTTATTCTGAATTACCTCAAGATATGGTTGTATTCTGGCACAGTACTTAAAATTCTGTAATCCATGCAGCTTTCTAGGACACTTGAAGGGTTATGTTTCCTTTCAATTTCAAAGCACTTCAGCCAAACTTAAAAATTAAATAGACTAGTCGATTTACTCTGATGCTGCTGTTCCACTGCCAAAGATTATTTAAATCTAATCCAAAAGACTTCCTGAAGCATCACTGTTCTCTTCAGGGAATTGAGGGGAGGTGATGGTGCATTTCTACAATGAAATGAGGCCAGAGTAGTCCCAGTTACACACATTACAACAGGGAATTGTCTCTATCTGAAAGAACTTTTGAGTCAGAGGTGCTTCTAGGATTACAAACTTCACAGGAGAAAATGTTCTTGAGTACTGGATGAAGTGCACACAGACCAACTGCCTCTCACTTGCCATTTAAAATACCTGTGGCTTCCCAAAATCTCAGCTTGTGAAATGGAGCCATTGATGACACCTGTGCTGGGTATCTCTGACAGGTCCAACATGTAAAACAACAGCTAATATTTCTGATACCACTTTTAAGAATCTCATAGGCAGGGTTGAGCAGGAAAGCAATTGGATTTTTGAGGCCTTCAAAGATTAGTACCTACTTGAGTCTAAAAATGCTTGAATTGGTTTTAGTTACCCTTTTTTACTGGAACACAAAACATTTCTGTCAAGACTCGTTTCATAAAGTGTTATATTATCATTAACCTAACCACAGCAACATTTACCATGGTTATAGTGCTGAAATCCCTTTTCATCTTACACATGTACAATGACTGTAAATTTATTTCAGAAATTGATGTGCAGTAGGGAGATAGTTTAAAGCAAAAAAAAAGACAAAAAATGTTGGAAACCTGCCCACTATAGTACCTAATATTTTAGACATTATATGTTTTCCAGTGCTGGGCCTTCAAAGGCTGGTATAAACTTGCCTAGTATTTATCTCAGCAAATTAAACTAAAGCTATTAGTTTAGCTATAGGATCTCAAGTTTCCCACTTCTAAAGAGTTAGATAGCTAGGATTTAATTTTAAATATACTACAGGTCGAGGGAAAGAAACCTTGAAAATCAAGAACTTGTGGTAGTATCACCAGTTACATGAACAGGACCCTACCAGGAGCACATTAGTTACAAATGCCTTCTTTCTTTCAAGGAATCTATTGGCATGTGTGGAGATAACATTCCAACATTTTTCATGCTGTTCTGCAAGCTGTGTATTTTATGAGAAGCCACTAATGCTGGGGCCAGAAGAGCAGGGAACATCTGGGACAGCATATTTTTAACCACATCTGTCTTATAGCCAACTTCCCCTCTCCTGCTATGGACAGGAAAAAGGCCAGTGACCCTAATCTCTAGGAGACAGTTCCTAAGAATGACTCACTAATCAGGTAATACACCAGAACAAAATTTTTAAGACACGTGTTTCAGTATTTTCAGTTAAGAGCAATCCAGGCCTAACATCAGCAACTTCATTCAGTATTTAAAATGAGATTTTTTTTTTTTTTTTTCCACTCACAAGGCGATATAAGCAAATGCTAACATTAGGAAAACATTGGTTGCAAGTAACAGCAGTATGTGTGGGAGAGATGTGTAGTTAAAAACTTAGACTCTTGTAATAAACCTCAGGAGACAACCCGTCAAAGAGACCCGGCAGTTTTGCTGTAACAGCAGTAGCCCTAGAACAATGCAAAGCATGAACCTGCACAAGGCTTCTGCATTCTAGGAGTACCTGGCCTCTCAGAGACATCAGGAGTACAACAGTCATGTACAACATTTTATTACAAAATCGTTAAAAAAGTAATACAATGCAATATACTACAAAATATAAGATCGGCTATTAAGCTACCTCCTTTGTTTTACTTACCTATAAAGAAACACCTGTCTATCAGTCACTGAATTTCAACAAAACCATTAAATATGCAAAAACATTCCACAACTTTTTCTTAAACTGAACTGTAGCAGCCCACAGCTACTACTTACATTAAAAATGGAGGTTTCCCTACAAAGAACCACATGACCTATACACAGTTCTGTACAATTTTTTATACTGAAGCTAACAATGAGCTGCACTTGAGTTCACATTCTTAGTAAAATATTGGATTTTGAGTATAAATCTTTACAGCAGGACATTCATTTATTCCTCCTCCTCCTCCTCTTCTTCCTCATCTTCATCATCGTCTTCCTCCTCCTCCTCCTCTTCTGGTTCTGTTTTCTTCTTAGATCCTGCAGGCCTACCTGGGCCCTTTTTTCCTGTGTCACTCTTGCTCTTAGCACGATATGCTGCAATATCCTGGAAGAAAAATACTACTTAATGGCTGGCAATGCAACTCAGAAGGCAAATTTGTACTGCTTCAATAACTCAGTAATACTGCACTGTGCATATCAAATACTTCCTGTGCAGAAATGTGTTGTTTCAACCTTGGAACTTTTCATGCCTATAACTTTCTGCAAGAGAACATACAATCCCAAGTTTTAAGGATTTTATGATCTCTTATTTATTATTTTTGAGTATGCCTTTGTATTTTACCAAGCAGGTGACCCGTTTTCTGGAAGTAAAGTATTGTATCTGTAAAATCTCTAGATGTGTGAAAACCACATCCAAGTTCACTGTAGAGGTCCTAGGTATCCCCCCCACACACACCTTTCCATGCATTTTGAAGACTGACAAAGGTTGATGTAAGTATTTAGAATTATAAACAATGTATGGCTTAGGTGCAAAAGCAAAGTCATAAGTTCACGGTGATGTCTATAATTTCAACCATTATTTTGTCATTTTTACTGTACCTTCTCATATTTCTCCTTTAGCTTTGCAGCCTTCTGTTCATATGGCTGTTTGTCTTTGGCCGACTGTTCAGACCACATTTCACCTAATTTCTTTGCTGTGTCTCCAATAGATAAGCCAGGATGATCATTTTTGATTTTTGGACGGTGTTCAGAACAGAAAAGGAAAAATGCAGATCTAAAACAAAAGACAGTGATTAAATATCACACTATTAATTTTTTGTTTGGTTTTTTTTTTTTCTGCTCTAGAAACACTCACGGTGGTCGTTTAGGAGCATTGGGGTCCTTTTTCTTTCCTTTCTTCTCGCCTTTGGGAGGAACATAGTTCTTCATCTCCCTGTCGTAACGAGCTTTGTCTCCTTTAGCCATTTCTTCAAACTTTCCTTTTTCCTTGCTAGACATCGTCTGAGCAGAGGGGAAAGGAGAAGAGTCTGGATCAGATAAAGCCCCTGGTGACCCACTAACGCCTAAGCAGCAGCTGCTACCAGGGATCTTTTCCCAGCAGCCCGCAGCAGGGGCAGGGGGCTGGGCCGGCAGAGCTCGGCTCGGGCCCGCTCACCTTCCATCGCTCCGAGCACTTCCGCGAGAACTCGGCGAAGTTGACGGACGAGTCCGGGTGCTTCTTCTTGTGCTCCTCTCGGCAAGTCTGCACGAAGTAAGCATACGAGGACATCTTGCCCCGCGGCTTGTTAGGGTCGCCTTTGCCCATGGCGAGGTCGGCGGCGGGTCCCTGCGGGTGGGTGGAGAGGCGGCGTCAGGGCGGGGCGGCAGAGCGGAGCAGAGCCACCGCCCGCTGGGGCGGGGCCGCGCCTCAGGCCGCTCCCACCTCTCACCCGCCGGCGCCTTCCCGCCCGAACACGCCCCCCATGGCCGCCGGCCCCACCTCCGCCGTATTCCCCTCTCCCGCCCGCCCCGCCGCACCTCCCGTAGCTTCCACCCGTCCCCCGCAGCGGGAAAGTCGGCCAGCCCACACGGCGCCCTGAGCCCGCGCCCCAGCCCTACCTGGTGGGGCCGCCCGCCGCCCTCCCCGTGCAGCCAGTCCCATCCGCCCGGCTCGAACATTCCGCCCGTCGGCTCTGGGAGCGCAGCCCGCCCTCAGGGGAACCCCGCGGTCCCTCCGCGCCCAGGGCTGGTGGCAGCGCGCCCTCACTCCCATTCTCCCTCCGTTTTAGCGCCCTCCCGCTGCCCTGCGGCCTCCGCCGAGCGGCGGGTACGCGGGGCCTTGCCTGGCTGGCTGGGGCGGGCGGCGGCGGCGCGGGGCTCTGCTTCCTCCGCTGCTGCTGCTAAATGGTTTCCCGGCGGCGCACTTACAGCCTCTTGTTTTCCCCAGCCCTACCCGCCACAGCAACTTGACCCACGATACCCTAGGGACCCGCCCCCGCCACATCGGATTGGCTGCCGCGCCGGTTCAAACTGCCTGCGGCCCCGCCTCTTAGGGCCGAGGCCGGCGGGGATTCGCTGGCTGCCATTCTAACGTCAGTGGATGAGCAGCTTCTCGGCTAGGTCGAGCGCGAGGGGGTCGTGAGCGCTCATACTCGTTGGAACCGGTTGGGGTGAGGATAGTGGAGGGGTGGGACCCAAAGCGCTGGGCGGTGATTGGGGGAGAGGGACGGTTTAAAAAACCGCGGGACACCCATCATTGGTCGTCGGGGATTCTGCGTGTTTTGATTGGGCGGAGCGACATGCTGTAGCGTGGTTTAAAAGTACAAAGGGAGCGAGGAGGATGGTGGTGCAGGCAAAGTATGGGGATTTGTGTTAGAGAACAGGTGGTGGGGGTCGCCGGGGCGGGCAAGGTAGGCTCGGGCAGAAGCCACTGCCAGGCGCGGCAGTGGGCAGCTGCCCTGGCTGCTAGAGAGTACGGAGTCTCCTCGGCGCTACATTTCTCCTGCCCAGGAGGCAGCCAGGTGTGAGCGCGACTATTCCTACCTACTTCCTACCCTCTCTTTTGGAGTGCGGGGCGTCAGGCCTGCTGCTTTCCGAGCCTGGCAGGCGGGTGGCTGCACCGGCCAAGTAAGACTTGTTTCTGTGTGAGTGTGCGGGGTCAAGCGGCGCGACGTCGCTGCCTCTTCACTGACCTACTGCGGGGTAATGGCCAGGTCAGCGCCTGCTCCCGGCTCCCTCCCTGCGGGGCCTTACACCGCGGGAGGTGGGCTGGCCTGCCGCCGAGGTGCTAGGCCTGGTTTGCATCAACCCTTGGGGAGAGAGGTTTGGCGCGCCTGCGAGGAGCGTCTGCTTTCTCCTTAGAGATTTAAAAGAGGAGCCCGTGGCTGGCTGCGGGGAGTGGCTATTCCCTGTCACGCTGGACTAAAAGCATCGACACTATGAAGGGAAAGTGTCACCCCTTTTTATGCCTTGTTTTCCTTTTAGAGTGAAAGCCGCCGCTGCAGGAGCCTGGGAGCAAAGCTCAAAGATTTTATGTCTTTGGTTTTGCATTAATGCTTTCAAGTACATTTACCAGCAGTGGTGAATCTGGCCTTTTCGGCCATACAGTCATTTACTTTTATTGTTATTGAATCCTAATCTACAGGATATGGGTTCTGCTGATACTCATTTACTTCTGATTGATTGTTTTCGTCCAGTTCTCTAGTTACCATTTATTTGGGTAAATGTTCTTAGTAATCTAGGCAGTTTTTAACTCTCAGATATAACCTGCTTTTCACCAGTGCTATAAACTATAATTTTGCTTACTGAAGATGCTATGTCTGCAGCAGAGTTTTAATCGCATTAACCTGGTTCAATGGTTTAAAAAAAAAATAATGCAGCAGCAAGAATCCCAAATCTATCTGTTACTTGCAGGTATATGAACAGTCAGTATCTTAATCTTCAGTCTTCCCATAGTCCAGATTTGCTCAGTGTAGAGTTCATTGAATAAGAAACACTTATCGGGTCCACTCCTTCAAGCTCTTTTTTGTTTGTTTGTTTTTGTCTTCATCCTTCCGGAGACAATGTGTTCACACAGAACACTTGACTAACATGGTAGTGAATGCTTCCTCTATCCCTGTTCCATTTCAAACTTTATATATTTGACCAAATTGCAGCCCTAAAGGACATGATGTAGACTGGAAAAAGTCATCATTTTCTATGAAGGCGGGGTAACTAGGAGGTAAATTGACAGAACAATGCAGAAATATGTATACCGTTTGCAGATGTCAAAGCCTGTCAGAAACCAGTTATCCAAATTCTTACGTCAGATAGCTTCTGTGGCTATTCATTTTGACAACGTATAACCTGCAAACAAAGCTTACACTTCTAAACCAAACATTTATGTGGGATATTCTGTGTTCCAATTCCAGCTCTTTATTACTGTGAACCATTCACTACTAATTAATGCTTCTCAATTCTAAGGTACTGAATTGTGTGAAAGGCCTTAGCCACTGTGCAAGGAGTTATTTTAATTTGTTATGTAGCTTTAAAAATTCCTTTACTTCATATGTTATGTGGAAAGTACTGTTTTTGTTTGGTGAATTAAGCTGTCAGATGGGTTTACTTTGTGGTAAACCACCTGTATATTACAGTTTCTTGTAGAGTACTTTTTAGTTAATGAAGTAGTTTTGTAACAGATAGAATAATCTTACTAGTGTGCACTGAGTGAATCATAGTACAGCCATTGGTGTGAAATCTCTTTGTCCACAAGACTTTCCTAGAGCTCTCAATATCACACCATTCAAACCAACACATAGGTACCTTCTGATTGTTTAAAGCCATATAAAAACATAGTTTAACTCCATCAAAGTCAGATTGCCTCCTGAATCCTTTGCTGGTGCAGTTGAAAGAATGATGAACTGGTCCACTAGTTTTCAGGAAAGTTTTCTCAATGTCAGTGCTTCTAAAATGGCAAGTCTTGACTTGTATTTTGTTACTGAAAAATTATCAGGATGGCTACAGACAACAGAAATTGTTAACAGCTGAAAAAAGATATTAACTTTTCTCATTTTACCCTCCAAATCTATTTTCTGCCATTTCTTAGACAAAGCTGACTTTGTGGTTTTGTTTTGTGGTGGGATGGGTTGGTTGGTTTGGTTTGGTGTTGGTCGGGTTTTGGTTTTGTTTTGGGGGCGGAGGAGGTGTTTTGGTGGGTTTCATTTGTTTACTTTTCCTTTTAATATTAAAGTAGCAAGTTCATGTGAAAAAAACCTTTGAAACAGTCTGGAAATCATGGGATTGCAGTGAGACTTCCTCTGTTGCATTTGTTTTCATATACGCTCTAATAATATGAAGAAAAGCAGGTAGGGTGAGAGTATAATTACTGCTATGGAGGTGGGGGTAAGAAACCTGCCTTTCAAATAATTTAATCAAATGTTTTAAGAATTAACTGAGATGCTTTGTTCTTTTAAATCTAGTTTTTAATAGAGTCTCTTCCCTGAAAAAGAAAGCTTTTGTACAATTAAGTATCTACATAAAGGGTGATGTCATGCAACATTGGATAGCATATGAAACCAAGCAGTTGTACTCTAACATCTGTCTGTTCTCCAACAAGGAAGGCAGTATTGAAAATTTTCCATGCTTGAACATGATACTGGAAGCTTTCCACAGCAGAGCTGATGCTGAAAGCTCCATGCAAGAATGCGGATTTTAGAAACTTGTCGGTCTCAAAGCTGTGCCTTACTCCCAGTGCGCTCGTGCTTGTAAAAATGCATCTCTGTGCACTTGGTTCCACAACAAGCTGTTACAGTTTTTTCATTAGACACATTGTTCCTTTTCAGACAAAACCACAAATTCTGTCTGGAGAGATTCAATCACTGTTGCTCTTCTAAAGCAGTGATCTATGCAGTACTGACTTCGGTCACCTTATGTGCTTAATTTATGAACCACATGTGGATGACAGTCATGGGGAAGGAGCATAAACTCCAGGACTTGAAGCTTACTTTTGCTTGAATAATTCAGTCCATGAAATTACTGTGAAGTTTTAGAGCTTCCCTGGCTTCAAACCCTTTGTGGTTTCATATCTGCTCTACAATTACTATTTTGAGCACCATAGTTATCTTCTATTCTTCAGTAAACTGTGTGAGGAGGTAGAAGCAATGTAGTGGTTAGAAATACTGGATAGGAGGAAAGGATCAAGCAGGCAAGACTAGGTTACAGAGCTGAGAAATAGATTTAAAGATAAGTATGTTATGGACACCAAAAATGAATGAAGTGATAATACACTGTATCACTTGGCTTCTGTGGCCAACTTCTATGGATTTCCTAGATACTGGTGTCACTGCAGACAAAGCAAGAAAAGAAAGGAATGACCTTTTATTTGGATTAATGTTTCCATCATTGAATCTATTGCAATAGATACTGTTTAGCTGAGGAAATTGCAAACTACAGTCACATGACCTTAACTGACCAAACTTTCATTGTGGTACAAGTGTATTATATGGCAACACTTGGTAAAGCTTCATCCAACTGAGCTAAAACTATCTCAACAGAGGCATTGCTATTACCCAAATTCCTGTATGGAATATGCTTTAATGGCAATAAAATTCTACTTTGGAAAGTGATCATTCTTGATTGGATACTGCTGAAAGGATCTCTTTTATGCGCTTGAGAAGTCAGTATTTACCAGATGAATAATGAGAGCATGTTGCAGCTGCTCTCAATTTTAACATCACCTAACTTCACTAGCAGTAATGCAAGATGTTGAAAGCAGCAGCAAATTTAGTTTTAATCAGAATATTTTTTATTACATGATAAAATTACAGTCTGAGACACACAAAGCATTTAAACACATCACTGCTTATAAACCTATTTTTTAATGTGAGTTACAAAGTCTACAGACAGCAACTGTGGTTTTGGCCTAGGTTTTTTCATATGAACATCTTATACTAGATGTATGGTAGGAACATTAGGACCAAAAAAAGGCCATTTAAAACTTAGACTGGCCACTACTGTTAAGGAGAATTTAAAAAATGCTTCCATAAATATATTAATGGCAAAAGAAGGGGCAAGGACAACCTCCACTCCTTATTAGATACAGAGGGAAATATAGTAACAAAAGATGAGGAAAAGGCAGAGGTACTTAACACCTTGTTGCCTCAGTCTTCAGTAGTGGGACAGGTTGTCTCCAGGACAACTGGCCTCCTGAACTGGCAGATGGAGCCAGGGACCAGTATAGTCCCCCTGTAATCCAGGAGGAAGCAGTAAGGGACCTGCTGAGCCACTTGGATCTTCACAAGTCCATGGGACCAGGTGGGATCCATCCTAGGGTGCTGAGAGAGCTGGCAGATGAGCTGGCCAAGCTGCTCTCCATCATTTAGCAACAGTCCTGGCTCACTGGAGANTTCTGCCCCTGAACTCAGCACTGGTCAGGCCACACCTTGAGTCCTGCGTCCAGTTCTGGGCCCCTCAGTTCAAGAGAGACGTTGAGCTACTGGAACATGTCCAGAGAAGGGTGACAAAGCTGGTGAGGGGCCCGGAGCACAGCCCTGTGAGGAGAGGCTGAGAGAGCTGGGGGTGTTTATGCTGTAAAAGACGAGGCTCAGGGGTGACCTCATTGCTATCTACAACTACCTGAAAGGAGGTTGTAGCCAGGTGGGGGTCAGTCTCTTCTCCCAGGCAACCAGCAACAGAACAAGGGGACACAGTCTCAAGTTGTGCTAGGGGAGGTATAGGCTGGATATTAGGAGGAAGTTCTTCACAGAGAGTGGTTTGCCATTGGAATGGGCTGCCCAGGGGGGTGGTGGAGTTGCCATCCCTGGAGATGTTCAAGAAAAGACTGGATGAGACACTTAGTGCCATGATCTAGTTGATTGGCTAGGGCTGCGTGATAGGTTGGACTGGATGATCTTGGAGGTCTCTTCCAACCTGGTTGATTCTATGATTCCATGAAAAGCAAAGAACAGAGTATGTAGACTACTATTTACCTAAATTCAAATCAAAACTTATCTTCCTGTGTTCCAATTATAAGCAGTTGCTTCTGTAGCACTTTGATAAAAACATGCATACCTGCAGCTGGTATAAGCAAGCTGGTATTGAAATCTATTTACCCTTTAAATGTTACAGTTTTATTGCATGTGCTGTTGTAAAGCCTGAATAACCAGTTAAGCAGCTTGCAGACAGTGACTGTGTTAGTCCAGGCTGGTTTAGTCTGAAAGCTTAGGAACTTGTTTTGACTTTGTGCTTTGTACTAGAGACTTAAAACAAAGGCAGCCTACATTAGACACTACCCAGGGCAGCTAGCGTGAAACAGAGATTGCAGCAGTCATATGATAGGAAATAAATGCAACAAATCTCAAAATCTCTTGTGGTTGTAATGCAGATAATGTAAGGATCACCAGCCGTTCCTGGTCACAATAATTAACTGCACTTTTCCGGTCTTAATTTGACGAGAACTTTTTCCACTTGCATTGAGTTAACATGAAATACTCATGTAACACATTTTTTTCCTAGAGATCTTAATAGACCTTCCTTATGTTTTTGCTGTATTGTTAATCCCTTTTTTACATCTTTGAGAAGAAAGCACTAATTTGCCTTTGCTCATCCTTTAGATAGTTTTACAGTTTAGAAAATGTGGATAGCTGTAACTTACACTGTGAAATCCATGTAAGTTGATAAAAAGGAGTTGCTATCCTTCTGTCTCCCAGAACTCTTCCAGCCTTAGTAAACTTTGGTGCTTTACCTGGAATGGAAACATAGCATGCTCTTAAAAAATAAAATGTAATTGCTGATTAAAATGTTGTGTCCTTTAAGAATTGGAGAATGTAGTTCCAGATTTATTTTTTTTTTCCCTAAGCAGTAAGACAAAGGATTGGACAGTGACCCTGGATGTGTGACAGATCCAAAGAGTCCATCTCTGAAATAGTCCCAGCGTCCATGTAAGGTTAGGTCCTGGTAAGTACATGTCAGCCCAAGGTGACTTAGAGGTATTGAAACTTCTACAGCATGAGCCAGAACATTTGGTTTGTACCTTGACCATTCTGATGGACTATTTTCTTCTGCAGTTCTGAGGACCAGAAATTTTAAAACAAGCTGAACCTGGCAGTAGAAGCTATTTCCCATGGAAGTGCAGCTCTAAAATCTTGTAGGAGAGAAAGAATAGGGTAAGTGGACAAAGCTGTGTGCCATAGGCCCACAAGAGGAAGGAAGAATTGCACCTTCTTGTCTCCCACAACCAGAAGAGAGAAGCATGTTTGGCTGGTGACAGGTTCCTTTTGAGCACCAGGACGTTCATCAACATATTAGCCTTGGGTCCAGGTGGTGGATAAACTTATGGGAATTTCAATGCATCTCTGTAAACTTAATGGGTCTCAAATTTTGGTTATGTGGAGTATATCCTGTGCTGTTGCTAATGTAGATACTGTCATAGTAGAATAATCACTTATTTCCTGGAAAATAGTGCTGTCATGTCAGAAATTATCATAGGATACACAAGTAATCTGCTGAGACTAGGAAGAAAATGCTTAGGACATTTTGAAAGTGTTGATTGAATTATCAGTCTCACTTTTACTTGTCATGGGTCTTGTGTGTTTTTCCAGCAACTTGATGATATTAAACTGTAGTTTCTTTAGAAAATCCCATTGTGTACGCTACTTTACACTGTTAAATGTTTTACAGTAACAAGAAAGGTTGTTCCAGAGATGATATGCTACTAGAAAATGTCTTTATCTGTAATACCAGTCAAAAGTTAGTATTTCTACTCCACAGCCCCAAATGGGGGGGGGAGGGCAGAATCTGAAGGAAGTTTGGTAAAGCCTTGGACCTATGATTAATCCTCGTCATTTAGTGTGGCCTGGTGTGAAGTTAAGTAGAAGCTCTCCCAGAGCACTGGCAGGTATAAATGCCTACTACAACTAAAAAGAAATGGGAAGTAGCACAGTTATGCATTTGAAAAAATACACAAGGAAATCTCAAATGAAGTTGTTCCATGTCAAGGAAAGGCTAGCTTATTCAAAGCTAATTAGAAACTCGGTTGCAGCTCAGAACCTGTCTTTCCCAGTTTTTAAAAGGTGAAAAAAGAATCTTTAAAGCCTGTAAACTCTAAACTTAAGTGTAAACCTTTAAAAGAGAAGCCTTCTTAATATGCTTCATTTTGTAGGCTCAATCATATGCAAATTTGTCACTACATTTTTTTACTAGTAAGTAATTAGCATTTATATATTGTTTAATTACTTTAATATGTACAAATATTAACATCCCCCATTCTCCTTTCCTAGTTGTTACAACTTAGGGAGAAAAAAAGTCCAAAGACACATCTATTTACAAACAGTAATGTTGAAACTGAAAGATGGAGGTCTCTTTTTGCATTTTATGCTTTAGAATATATACTTGACTGGATTTCAGACTTTGACACTATAAAGGAGCTTTATCAATATGAAAGCTGAAACCTCAATGAGAATTGAGGTTTAAGGTGCATTAAAGATGAATGGCAATATCTAATGAAGAAGCAATGCTTTTGATCAGCTGCTGTGTACTGAATGAATGATAGCAATAGATAATATCCAAACTTAGGAAACCTGGTACAGTCCTTAGTCTTTAGTACTGCAAAGATAAGGGCACAGAAAGAGCCTTCAGGGCTACAGAGATTTCTCTTCTGTAAAGCAGTCAGAGGAAGATGTGATAGTGTAAAGGAGCATTGTAGTTTCTAGTACCCTCTGACAGAATCACAGAAACATCCAGGTTGGAAAGGACCCTCAGGATCACCAAGTCCAAGCTATAACCCTACTCTACAAGATTCACCTTAAACCATATCCCTAAGCACCATATCCAAATGACCCTTAAACACATCCAGGGTCCGTGACTCAACCACCTCCCTGGGCAGCGCATTCCAGTGCCTGACCACTCTGTTAAAAACTTTTTCCTAATGTCCAATCTAAACCTTCCCAGTCTCAGCTTAAGGCCATTCCACCTTGTTCTGTCTCCAGTTACCTGTGAGAAGAGACCAGCACCAGCCTCTCCACAATTTCCTTTCAGGCAGTTGTAGACAGCAATGAGGTCTCCCCTCAGGCTTCTCTTTTCCAAACTAACCATCCCCAGCTCCCTCAGTTGCTCCTCATAAGATTTATTCTCCAGGCCCTTCACCAGCTTCGTTGCTCTCCTCTGGACCTGCTCCAGCATCTCCACACCTCTCCTGTATTGTGGTGCCCAAAACTGAACACAATACTTGAGGTGTGGCCTGTCGGGGAGGGGGTAATTAGGTACTGCGAGATTATATTATAAAAATATTAATATATAATTTATTAATATTAATTGGAACTCGCACCACCCCCTACCACCATTTAATAATAA
>WBNM01002457.1:364867-378171 GCA_013399055.1 Ramphastos sulfuratus | reverse complement strand
TTTGGCCTGTCCAGGCCTACCACGACATGGCCTCACCAAAGCAGAGTAAAAGGGGACAGTCACCTCCCTACCCGTGCTGGCCACAGTATTTTTAATACAAGCCAGGATACCATTGGCCTTCTTGGCTGCCTGGGCACACTGCTGGCTCATATTCAGCTGCCTGTCTATTACAACCCCCAGATCACTTTCTGCCAGGCAGCTTTCCAGCCACACTTCCCCAGGCCTGTAGCATTGCTTGGGATTGTGGTGACCCAAGTGCAGGACCTGGCATTTGGCCTTGTTGAAATTCATCCCATTAATGTTGGCCCACTGATCTAGCCCATCCAAGTGCTTCTGAAGAGTCTCTCTACGCTCATTCAAATCAACGCTGCCACCTAACTTGATGTCACCTGCAAATTTACTGATGACACTCAGATTAATGCAGAACTGAGAAGATGATGTGGTGTAATGTGGATTAATTAAAGCAAAAAGCAAGTGATTGAAGACAATGTCAAATCTGAATTTCTATAAGCAGAAAACAGTGTAAGACTGTAACAAAGAGTATGCATTGCTTTTTGTTAATCAAAGGTGCATTAGAGACCAGCAGAAAAAAGAGACCAGGAAAAAAGGGAAGAAAAAAAAGCTGAACAAGATTTTTGTTTATTTTCAAGGGATTTAGAAATAACTCTTAAGCAATATACTACATTGGTCTGTTACTCGCAGCTAAATTTTTATTGCATTATTACACATAACCTCTGGGGGTGATACTTTTCCACTATACATTCCAAATAGTACTAACAATGATTTTCTTGTCTCTTTCTGACTTCAAGACCTCATATAAAGTGAAACAAAACGTTAATCAAGGCAACCTGGATGGACAGAGGGATTGGCGACTCTGAAACAAGCAGATGGATGTGCACTTTTAACTTGTCTGAGTGGGAGCCTATGAGGAGGGATGTTGAAAACCAGGGGGTACCTCAGTGCAAAGCTGGAGGTTGGATACTCTGCTTCTGTGCAGTTGTGTTTGAGGTATCTCCCTTTATTTCATACGTCACTGTTTTAAGTCTCCCAAAAGCAATTTGTTATGTACATTCCACAAAGGACATTTAAAGTTTTCTTATTTTTGCACAGAAGAATGAAACGTAACAAAAGGTCCTTTGATGCCTCCTGTAAGCTAATGGCTTATTGTGGAAGTGAATTGGCACAAACCATGAAGGAGCACGTATTACAAATCTTTAAAGCTTTTTCAGTACATAGGCTAATCACTTTTTAATCTTGTAACACCTAGATTATTCTTAAAATACAATGTTTAGTTTCAGACTCTGTTTACTGTTTTAAATCTTTCAATAAAAGCCTGTGTTACACAAACCCTTTCATACACCTTTAGTTTCCATTGTACAAGGCTGAACACTTATAAAATTAATACTGGGTTCAGCTGACTTACTCAAAGACCTGGAAATACCATTTTTACACCGATTTCACTATTTTGGTAACATATTACTGTATTACTAGAATTATATACAGTAAGCTCCATGTGTGTTAGTACAGATTAAGTTCTGTTACGCAATTAACTATCTGAAGTTACATTTTAACTGGGATAGTGTAAAACATATGAAGAAGTTTTAAAAAATACAATCTGTAAGTAGTCCAAATATTCCCGTGCTTTGGTCTTTATGCTGTAACAGATTCAGACAGTATATTGGAAGCAGAGCAACAGGCAGTGGCATGGTTACTTGGTGCTGGAGTAGGAATGGAATGTATGAGATTCAAAAATTGAAAAAAAGAGAGCACAATAGTAGGAATAGGAGCTGTTTCCAGCAAGGAAGGAGAGATTTGGTCACTGTTCTTTACCCCAGGTAGGTTGCCTTTTTTTATCAAAACCCCCAGGGTGTGTGGTGAATTTTGTGGAATTTTTGAAGTGTTTTGAAGGAATATGTTTTTTTACTGAGACAGTTACAATACAAAACAAATAAAATGTATATTTATTGTGAAAAATGTATAGCAACACTTTTCCTTATTACTCAGTTTGCTAACAGGATCATCCCAAGTGCTGCACACAAGCAGACTAATCTACATTTAGATTTCAGCTGGATGGTACCTGTTGGGAAAGGAAAGAGTCACCCTCAGTTGAACTTTTTCATGTGAAGATGTATACAAAATTCCAAGCCACATTTTCTTTCCAAGATTAATTACTAATAATACATTTGGAGAGTTCTTGCAACATATCCAAAGTGATGTGTCTGATTATCATCCTTCTCTCTCAAATTGCAAAACACATCAGCCAAAATCTAACAGGAGCCAGCATATATAGCATCTGAGAGGCACAAGCTGCTCTGCTACTACCTGTGTTTGGCCCAATTTGATACCAGGTGTGGCCGCTGAGTCTTGCTGATTTCAGAGCCTGGGAGCTGCCATTCAGACATACTTTTAAAGATGCTGTCTCACCTTTTGCATGCACGTACATGCTTTTGGCACCCATGAGGGATGCAAGTAATTGCTGCCCCTGGTACAATTCAGCTTCACTTGTGTGCGTGGCACATAGATGTGAATGAAGTCTCATGTATGGTTACTAGTTTGGAGGCACCGTTTCCTTTGAAATTAAGTAATTTTTAAAGTTTTATTCCAATCCGTATACCATTGAAATACTGCATACTTTCATGTTTAAATAAAGTTTCTAACTGTATATGCTTCAATTATATCAAAATACTCCTAATAACCACTACTAGAGCTTATGTTATAAAATCATCATTTTAGATGACATACAATCTAGCAGAATCCTTCCATGATGAGTGGTGTTTTTCTTATTTCACAGGACCCAAGCTTTGTAGAAGTTTGGAAATCTATCCCATAATAAGCTTCATAATGCCTGATAAGCCCATCTAGCTGCAGCTCTTTGTATTTAGTGATCTCGCATATGACGTAAGATTGAAAGTGGCAGATTTATTACTGTAAGCAGGCATTCATACTAAATGAGGTGGTCACCCCCCTGCACCAGTCACACAATCCTGCCCTTCCCATGAACCTTCCTGTATGCTGGGACATCACAGAATTGAGCATTACTTAACTGATTTTTTTGTTTGTCATCTAGCTGTAGTCCAATCCAGCCTGCCTTGCAGCCATAGAAATGCTTTTACAGGCACAAAGAAGGTCAGGGCACAAGTGTGAAAGTGAGCAGCTTATGGCAGAAGCGAAACCATCTTTCTCAGCTGCCCTACTATTTCTGATATAATCATGACACTATGATGCTATGTTACTTGAAATTCTGCTTATAAATTAGCATATTGACAAGCATGGCTGGATAACATAACCAAACTTTTTAACTTGCTCAAACTATACAAAAAGGATCAGAAATGTACTTAAAATTCACAAGCGGTCTTTCCACTGTACCAAATTAAGTAGCCAAGTTCAGACTAAGCATAAAATGCATCACAGTAAGGTCAAATGTATCTGAAGAAATAAAAGTGACTTCAAAAGACAGAACCTAGGAGTCTAGAATTTGTTATTCATGTCCCAGATTTCCACTGAGGAATTCCTGGAACTCACCCTTGTCCCACTTTTCCCGGCTCGTGCTTCCTATGTTGTTATTTAAGATCCACATCATTGTTACTGTGGGGTTTTTGTTTGGTTTTTATTTCAACATTATTATGTTTTTTCTGAAATTGTGAGATCGTAAGAAGCTAAACAGTGAGATTTGTCTGAGGTTATACAGTGGCAGAGCATGGAACTCAACACAGGTACTCCATTTAGTCTTCAATTCATCTGGTAACAAAACTGGGTTCAGTATTTTTACTGATTGGTATGCAGTTCCCCTCTCTAATCACTGAAACGTGCCTTCTAGGTAACTGCTGTGACTATGCTCAGTTTAGTTACTGTATCCCTCATTCATTTGTGTGGGGAGCACGAGGTGAAACCTGCCCTTAGTTTCTAATACCGGGTTATGCAATCGGATTAAGGAGCCATCTGCAGCACAAACTGAGACGGCACTATAATCGTGTTCCTAGCTCACGCAGAACTTTGGCTTACACAGGATCTGTCTCATCAAATCATTCACTAGCCTCCCTGCTACTCCTGCAAGCTGCAAACGCATGGCGAGTGATACAGTCAAATATTTTTGTGATTACATCACTACACTGAGTACAGTTAGCTCAGATAGAAAGATTTAAAGGAATATTTGCAGCCATTCAAAAGGAAAGCAAAACTTCAATCTTCATTGTGTGCACTCTGAATGCACTTGAAGCAAGACAGTTAAGGCTTGCTGCTTTCTGCTGCACTGCTGCCAACAGCTGAATTGTTAAATGGTTTTATGCCAATGCAGCTCTTACGCAGTTTTGTAAAGTCTCAAAAGTGAAATTACTTGCTTTTATCAAGTATTTGCACAGTATCTGTTGTGCGCAGAGCAAGGTCTTCGTTCATCACTAGCGAAAACGATTCTGCATTCTCGGTCTTTTTCTTGCTGTTACACATCACCTTCATTAACAAAAAAAAAAAAAGGCCTTTTAAATGACAAAACTGGAAACACCGTGCAGCCGTCTTTGTCCTCAAAGATCTTCACTAAAGGAATGTAAGACGGCCCACCGATTACACGTTTTAAATGCAACTTTAACAAAGGCCGGAGCTTCGGTTGTTTCGGTCCAGAAATACGCAGCCAGAGGCTGCGATGCGGCTCCCGCGGAGCTCCCTCCTGCCGGCGAGGACGAGCCCGGCAGAGGCCGCGCTCGCTCCCTCCCACCGACGGGACATGGCCGACAAAAACAGTGGAAAAGAAAGGAGGCCAGCAAAGGACAAGACCGAGACGAAAGGCAGTGAGACGAAAAAACAAAGTAAAAAATAAAAACAACCAAGCCCCTCACAACAAACTCATAGAAAACCCTAAACGAGCAGCCCGAGAAGCGCAGCTGCGACGGAAACGCCAGAGCTAGGGAAAGTAAAAAGCAGAGTTAGCGCCGAAGCGAGACCCAACGGGAGGGAAGGAAGAGGAAGCGTGGGCGATTCAATCTTCTTTGGCTGAACCACGTTTACGCGTTCGGCCGTACGAGCATTAGCACCGATCTCCGGCCCCTGAGGGAGACGCCGCGTGCCCTAGCCTCTCACTCCTGCCCCGGGCGTTTGCCGCCTTCCCGTGCCGGCC
The DNA here is from genome assembly GCA_013399055.1 of Ramphastos sulfuratus. NCBI lineage: Eukaryota > Metazoa > Chordata > Aves > Piciformes > Ramphastidae > Ramphastos > Ramphastos sulfuratus. Next base: position 373,064 of record WBNM01002457.1, on the reverse strand, counting down.
TCCGCCGTACGGCCACCTTTCAAATCCCAACGGCCGTGCCGCCAAGGAAGAGCGAGGAAGGGAAGAAAGGGGACTGCGGAGGCGAGGAGGGCCTTTAAAAAGTGGGCTGAGCCGACGCTCCCCTACGGCGGGCCCAGTCTCCTGTCAGCGGAGGGAACGGTAACAAAGCGAAAGCCACTGCTGCTCGCCACTGCAGCAACAGAGGAGAGTAGCAGCTGCCGCGGGACGGCACCCCCGCCCTCAGCGCCGCAGAGCGGCACGCCGAGCCCCGGCTCGCGTTCCCGCTGCCGCGCTGCACCTCGGGAGCTGTAGTTCGCTGCCTCGCTGGCTGCGGGGGGGACCGTGGGAAGAAGAACTGCATTTCCCATGGCGCTCCGCGGCGAGAGTCGGCATGCGCGGGCGGGCGGGGCGGGGCGGCGGGCAGGTTGCTGTTGTTACATAGGAAACAGCTGAAGAGTCTCCACATGACAGGGGGGGAAGGAGGAAGTGGGGCGACTCGAGGGGTGCCGTCGCCGATCCAGTAAACGGCGGGACTCGCGCAGCGGCAGCCGTTGGGGAGAGTCTTTCCCGCGACGTGCAGGCCGGACGCCCTTGAAGGCGGGCTTGCGTCCCAGTGCCGCCGCTGAGAGGAGGCAAGCAGGGGAGCGCCCCGCCGGGCCGCGGCGTCCGTCTCTCCGGGGAAGTTTAGTGCGGGGAGGGATCCCGCCGCCGTCTCCCGGACTCACTACCGGCTGCGGGGGTGGCGCCGAGCATGAACGGCTTCGCCCCCGAGGAGGTGACCCAGCGCGGGGCGGACCCCGCCGCCGCTGCCGCCGCAGTGGTGGGCAATGCAGGCTCCGCCGTGGAGGTGCCGCCGCCGCCAGCGCCGCCCGGGCTGGGTCTGACCGCTGCAGCTGCGGGCTCGACTGGCGCCGGGGGTGCGGGCGGCCCCGGGGCCGGACAGCTGTGCTGCTTGCGGGAGGAGGGAGAGCGGTGCGGCCGCGCCGCTGGCAACGCCAGCTTCAGCAAGCGGATCCAGAAGAGCATCTCGCAGAAGAAGGTGAAGATCGAGCTGGACAAGAGCGTAAGTCTGGGGAGGGGGATACACGGGACCGCCGCCTCCCGCCAGCAGGTCTCAGCGGTGTGTGCCCTGGCAGCGGCGGTATGTCCGGCACCAAACGCGCTTCTCAGGGGCCTGCTGCTTCTATGTCTTAGTTGGTATGGGCGCTTTTAATAAAGTTTAGGATTGTTTTTTCCTTTGGAGGCAAGGAAGTGTTGTCTTCCAATTTTCCTTCTTTTACCCGTATCACCGTGGAGTTTTGCTGGCGCGGCAGGAACATGGCCTGAAAGTGCTTTTCCTCTGTGGGAGAGGGTAGAGGACAAGCAATCGCCCCTCCTGCCTACCTCTGGGGCTCATTCCCACCCTCCAAGAGCCGAGGGCATCGGCTGCGGGTACCCCCATTTCGCCGGAGCGGGAAGAAGCGTGGCTGGGCAGCGCTCCTCCTCCCGGGAGCGGAGCCTGCATGGCTCCTTGCGCACTAGTTTGTGTCTGTTCCTGGCGAGGGCAGCGCTCGGCTGCTCCGCCTCGTGTTGCAATGCTGCACGTCTCCCCTTGCCACAGTATCTTCCGCTCGGCAGCCATCAGGCGCCGCGCAGCGCGGCTCGGCACGGCCAGGCAGGAGGAGCGGGGACTCCCTCCCTGCTGAAAGGGGCTGTTGTTGGGCTGCCTTCGGGAGCCTTTCTACGGCGGGAAATGCTTGAGCATTTCGGAGTGGTGCTTGCTTGTACCCGGTACCGCGGGAGGGTTGCCAGACACGAGAGCAAATCATCTTAAAACTCGCGGCTGCTGGCACGACTGCTCCGTGCACCCCGAGATACCAACACACAGTCTGCGGCCCGGGGGCTTTCCGCCTCCAGGCGCGGTGCCTAAAGGTAGCGCCGTGCTTTCACTGCGGTTCAAGCGCGCAGCTCTGAAAATCAGCGGTGGTGCGCGCTGAAGAGCTCTTCCAAAGCTTCCAGATCTGTACAAAGGGAAACTTTTAAAGAAGAAAGGAAGGGTGGGAAACCTGTGTTGTTTGACCTCGCCTTGGCATTGAAAGTAACACATGGAGGGGAGGGTGTAGATGGGAAATAGGAGCCGGCTTTTTGCCCTGCAAAGGATAACTGAAAGCTTGCTTTGTATTTGTTTACTTCCCTACCCCGAGTTGCGATGAGTGGCTGGAGGCAAGGCTGTACTCGCGTGTCTCTGCAGCCGGTTAGTACAGAATCAGCACTGCAGCGGCCTCAGCGCCAAGCCCAGTGGCACTGATCTGTAGCACAGCACGCTATTTATTCAAAAGAATCCATCGGAAAAGTCTCATTTACTCTGTTAATGTGAATGTGGTTGCTGGAGGGTTGTCTCTGCATGTATGTCATAAGTCTGGGAGATACTTACATGGATTTGACTGGAAGATGCCGTATTACTCTTCTAGGCAAGACATCTGTATATTTGTGACTTCCATAAAAACTTAATTCAGAGTGTGAGAAACAGAAGAAAGAGGAAAGGCAGCGATGATGACGGTGACTCACCAGTACAAGATATCGACACTCCAGAGGTAGCTAAATAATTTGATTTTTTTTTTTTTTTTCCTAATTGTTGTGTTGAGCTTGTTCTTACTGAATCTGTACAGGTGCCACTTTTCCACCCTCGCAAGCTCTACTTTGGAGCATGTGGGGAAGGGAAGATTCCTGTCTCGCTCAGTTTTTAACAAAAGCTAACTGAATTTCATGGTGTATTTTCTCTATTCACTGGGCAGAGCAGGATGAACAAGACTTAAGTATTTCTAAGTGTTTGTTGGTTCTCTCAGGGAATTGCTATTTTCAACCTTGTCTTTAGTACTTCCTCTCCAGTATCGTGCTAGAAGAGGTGCTTTACCACGAATCTGCAAAATCTGCTTTCTGTAGGAGTTAACAACTTGAAGGGAATTGCACATAGGACTCAGTATATAAACATTTCACTACCTCATCCCTCCAGTCATTTCTTTCTGCGCTGAATGTGTTGCACGTGGCTCTTGCAGTTATTCCATTGTCTTTACAACATTAAACACAGAAAGTCTAATGATAGTTTTTACCACTTGTTGGAGGAAGAAATGTTCTGGGAGCTGTGTGAGAAAGGAGTGAAGGACAGTGTTTTTCTCACCTACCGTCTTCACTGCAGACCAGTGAAATCTTACATTGTAAAAGCAAACTACAGCTTTCAAACCTTTTGCATAATATAGGACAGATAGCATTGTAGGCTCTCTTTCCTACATGTACTCTGCATTGTTTCTACCTTGCTTAGCAGGTGCTGTTCAGCATATTAATTTTGAGCAGAACCTGTCATGCCTACCTGGTCCCTTCTAAGAGGGATTTTTAAAATACTCTTCAGAAATTACTCCATAAGCATTAATTTAATGACATTCTTATGGGCAACATCTGCATATATCGGCAATGTAAGCAATGAAACTTTGTGTAAGAATCCCTGCCTAAAGGCACGTGGCTCCAGTCTGAAGGCTAATGGAGTCTTCTAAGAGGATTTCAGAGGCTAGGGAGTAGTTCAGTGTGAGGCTGTGTTGTTTGTCTGTTAAATTTGTGGAATTGTTTCTTTGAAAGTTCTGTCTAAAGCTAACATTCTGTGTGGTTTCAGGCAGGTGGCACAGTGGTAATCACAGCTGTCCTGAAAGTCTGGTTTGTTTTCTCATGCAAGAATTACAAAGCATGTCAGGACTGATGGGTATCTCTAGAAAAAGAAAGCAAGGGGTTTTTAAATGGTGTTACAGCAGGAAAGAGAATTTCCTAGAAAGTGGTTTTGAGGAATTTCAGCTGGCCATTTGGACAATGGCAGTATGTTCATCCCCTTATTTTCAATTGTTACTTAGCTTAGTAAAGGCAAAAAATAAAAATCTTCCTTCTGAAGGCCCCCCTCATTTCCATCTCTGTCATAACTATCAGTCTTGTAGAAGTGATTCCTACAGGAGAAAGCAGCTTTCACAGTGTTTACTTCAGGGACTTGGTGAAAAGCTGCTGATTCTCCTCTGTGTGGTGCCCTAGGATGTGGATTCCTCTCTGTGACTTGGGAAGTAGAATTTGTGCCATATAAACTTGAGAATACCAAAGGATACTTGTCCTTTATTGTGCAGGGTGGCATCCTGTCAAGTTTGATCAGGTTACCAAGTATATGCTAGGAGTGCTGTTTAAATATTCTGTAGTTGAGGCTTTTAAATTAAAGTGGAAATGAATGCCTTAATCTTTAATGCAGTGAACTTGGAGAATGCTACTTAATTGCCACTGAGGTAGCAGATATTCTCATTCAGCCTGCTTTTGCATCTTGCTTTCCCGTTTAGTCACCTGATTAAGCTCTCTTATGTTGTCAAGGAGGTTGGGAGGGTGAGCTGTTGCTGGGAGAAGTCACTGTTGATTGGAGTGCATGGGATTCAAAACAAGAGGGAGTACTGGCTTAAGGGCTGTGTGTTTATATCCTTAAGAGGACCTTGTGCAATTTTCTCAACTGTCATTTCACACTGAAAAATAGTTCTGAACAGCTATGCCTGTGCACATACTCCTGCATTGTGCTTATGTGGCAAGGATGTGTTTGGAGAGCAAGAACAGCTGTTTTCTCACCTCAAGTGAAGAAAGCTCTACACATTTTCCTGACTCTAATTGTGCTGTCTCATGGTGCAGATGTGCTGTATCTTTCATGCAATTCGTATAAAATTCGATGACTGAAATCACATTGTAGTGGCCTCCTTTGAAGCAGCATGCTCAATGATATATTATATGAAAATTGTTATTGGGCTTTCATGTTATGCTTGCACTAGAGAACAAACAAACAAAAGAACCCAGAACTGATTAAAGTGCAGTAGAGAATTACAAATACTATTCACAGCTAAAGGGAGGCAGAGCTGTGCTTTGTAACAGTAAAATGCTCTTAAACCAAAATAGGCTGTTTTCATTTCTCCTGGAAGATGCATAGTCGAGTTTGGTTTTTTTTCCTCAGAATGAGATCTGCTAAGCTTTTTACACTTGTATCAAAATGTATTTGAGATGCAAACTATTAATGACTGAACCCTTTTCAGTTACATTAGATTGTTTTCTTCCCCCCTTCCCTCCCCCCCACCCCCTTCTTCTAGGTTGATTTGTATCAGTTACAAGTAAACACACTTCGAAGGTACAAAAGACACTTCAAACTACAGACCAGACCAGGACTTAACAAAGCACAGCTCGTTGAAGTACGTATGAGTGTTTGTTCCATAATAGAAAATGCAACTTGCTCTAGCATGTGGCTTTCTACACAATGTGATCCTTGCATAAAGAGCATATGTAACATGGATTTAATGAGAACAAAAGGGAAGCGCTTATCTAGCTTCCTTGATTGGCCACAGCTCCTGAGCCAACTAAGTTGAAAGTGAATGTTCTTCCCACAGGAGGAACTCTTAACTTCTGAGAAGAGTGTCTGCTGAAAAGCACTGTTGAATTGGAAACAATAAGATTATATGTGTCTCCCTGAATATCATAAAACTGTGGATTTGGAGTCTACACATTAGTCCCACCTTCACCCAAAGTGTCCTACTGAAAAAACTAGAAACAGAAGTAGCAGAAGAGTTGTGGCAAGGTTCAGGCTTTTCTGTAAAAAGCTGGTTACTACAAACATATATATTACTCTATATATTAAGCATGGAAACATGAAAAATGGGCTTCTATTCATAATTAGTTTTGTTAATTAAAACAACTGAGATCTGCCACTAGAACATGACTTTATGAAGTTATTTTTTTTTCTTGACAATATTCTAGAAGTGCTGAAGCCGTGGTACTTAGAACCATAAATATGTTTGCTGCACGAGTGTAGCTTTAAAGGTATTCTTCTATGCTGTAAAGATGTAATTACAGCCTACTGATGTAAATATGTGGGAGAGCTGATGAAAACAGAGATACAGCTACAGTTTTTTCACTTTCGTACTGTTACACTCAGTGTGCAGACATTTTGTTGGTCTCTCCCTTAATCCATGTGTATTAACAAGCTAAGGTTGTTAAATGTGTGAGAGATCTCAAGGCTGAGTTGTGAAAGAGTAATGCTGCTGCCACTGAGAGAATTTAAAAATCAGTCTTCTGTTTTCTAATGTGAACTGAGGTAGAACTAGCTCTTGAGTTAGCAGGACTGGCACAAACAGGTTTTGTTCTGCAAAAGCAGCATTTCTAAGGGCCTGCTTTAGGTACATCTCAATGTATTTGCACTGTCTTACGTTTCTTGCACCACTTTGATGAGACTAGGCACAGCTTCTGTCATGTGCTTGCTTTGACCTGTGGGTATTAGTGAGTCGTAGCTGCAGAGCTTCCTCATTTTAGAGTCCATGTGATTCTTTGTAACCTGACCTAATGTACAATAGACATTCCTCTAGCTATTACTTAGAAGTCCGCTTTAAAGGACTCTGTCAAACTGCTTCTGTCAGTTTTTTGAGTGAGGTTTGGAAACTTCTGACTTGTTAATTATGCTAAACATTTATACCCTGTAGTAGTTAAATGACCAGTCCTGTTTTTCTTACTTCCTCTTGCTAATTTTAATCTACTAAGTATTCTGCAAAAAGCCAAGGGATAGGCTTGGGCAGGTATAATATTTTCAGTGCTTGCTTTTAAAGTCGATGTTCATTTTGATGAAGGAAAACACTTTCCGCAATAACAGAAGTGACTTGAACTATTTAGAGATGGTCATATTTTAGGAATTACACATGGTGAATCTTTGTAATTGATATGTCTGTTTTGAAAAACTGGGTATTCAATGATCACTCTCAAAGATGATTGCATTGTCTTAGGTATTTCTATATGACTTGATATGCATCTCTCTCAACCTCAGTAATGAGCAGTAGCCTTATTTCTGTGCTGTTGCTTTGTTGATATTCTATAATGATTTATTTGCTTTATAGTCAGAGTTTGTCCACGTAGGAGTATCATTACACCTATCCTTGTTTTGAACACTTTTTTTTTTCTTTTTTCCTTCCCCCTTGAAAACTTTCTAGGCTTTTTATTTAGAAAATGAAGGTGCAATCTGCTGTGGTTGTTTCATAGTTCTCAATAAAATGGTTCTGAACTTTTTAATGGCTAGTAAAGACTTTTGAAGAGAGATTTTTCCGCTTCTTTTTAGGTTTCTTGGTCAAGCTTTTAAACTGTTTAATGTAGTCAATTTTAATATGAATATTCTATTTCTGCATGTAAGTGTGATTATTTCATTTCATTGCAATCTTCTTTTTGTAGATAATTGGCTGCCATTTTAGGACAATTCCAGTGAATGAAAAGGACACCTTAACATATTTCATCTACTCGGTGAAGAACGACAAGAACAAAACAGATCTAAAGATGGATAGTGGGGTTCATTAAACGTAAAAGGTTGGGACTGAGACTCAGGCTGTAAATCAAAAGACTGAGGGGTTTTGTTGATATGCAAAAGCTTTCTTTGTAACTTTTTTTTCCTCAGAGAGTTTATCTCTGTTTTATTTTTCATAATGTTGCTGATTTGTTTGAAAACCATCTCTTATGAAACAAATTTCCTCAGCAAAAGTATTTTAAATAAATATCACTGATATTGTTGCTCAAGTGGATGTGTCTGTAACTTATTTAGTAAGTTGCTTGTAGCTAATAGTTAAGCTTTGAATAATTATGCATTAATATTAAAATATCTTTAAATTAAAATGTGCCAAGGATATATTTATGAATGTACTTCAAGTTCTCATGATGCAATGCCTTTAAAACAAAACAACAAACAAACAAAACCAAAACAAGCTACAGCAGACTTGCCAATAGGTTCTTTTTCCTAAGGTAAAAGTTTCCAGTGGTTAGCTGGGCAAAGATGATGACTAACATTTTCTCTTTTCCCCTTTTGGAAAGAATTGATGGAAGGTTTGAGTTGTTTATTCATCTTGTCATTGCTGGTATATGTGCTTCCAAGCACCAAGGCCTTCATGCCACCTATACTGAAATGAAAAAAAATGTAGCTCTTGAATTTCAAAGCTGTAAGTATGGATGAAAAGACTGCTGCAACTTAACTGTGCTGAGAAATCCTTCCACTCTAAGAAATGTTTTAGCTGCTGACTTTTTTCATCTGCATACGCTGTGCCTAAGAACTTAATGGGAGAATGGAAGATAGTGTCTGTACTGGATCAGTATGGTGTCTTCTAATAGTCATACTCTTAAAAAAAAAAAAAAAAAAAAA
>WBNM01002457.1:292620-359612 GCA_013399055.1 Ramphastos sulfuratus | reverse complement strand
TTTTTTTTTTTTTGTTTTTTTTTTTTTTTTTTTTTTTTTGTGATGATGATGCAAACTTGCTACAGGAGGTCATTGTGGTTTAATGACTAAATTATCCCTTACAAAACTTTCCTCTTGGTAACTAAGCTTCCTGTCCTGTGCAAGAGCTTGTTTAATGCTAGCTGTGCTGTTCTGTGGTGCTTTGCTCAGAGACTGGCCATGCCACAAAGTGTGGTTACAAAGACCCTTGGACTTGCATTTATTTTAAAAATAGCATTTTGAACAATGCTTTAACCTAGACATTGTTGGTATTAAGGAGAGTGGAGTTTTTACCTTTCTTTATGCTTGAATGAAAGGGGTCTGATACTTTACGAAATTTAAATAGGAGTTCTGCTCTGAAAACTAATTTAAAGTAATACCCAGCACTGCCCAGCAAGCTGTCTCTTAGTTCTCCTTGCTGGATTTTTGTTAGCCTCAAGGAAGACTTCGTAGTCCTTCCTCGTCTTGACACTTTGGAATTGATACCATGACACTACAACATCATGGCTTGCAGGGCTGCAGGATAGAGCGCTCTAGATTAACCCTGAAATAACTGAGAATAAAGCACATTCTGATCAAAGATTTAAATGCTAAATTGACAGAGCTGTTACACAGATTAGAAGAAACAGTAATGTATGCCAGCTATGCAGTCACTTAAGACACAAGTTCCACTTGGGGTTCTTTGGTAAAATTCTTAATGTTGCCTTTGAAAAACTATTAAATGTATAAGATTAATATATATATATATACTTTTTTTTTTTTTCCTCTGAGCAGTTAGATCACCACAATAGTGGTCTGGCTGATCGTCCATTTCTTCAGTCAATGAATGACAGGCCAGAGACTCTGGCTAAGAAAATGTGGGTATTTGTGTTTATATTAGGGATAAAATGCTACTAACCTCGATGCTCTTTGGCATCCATATTTTTCCATAATATTTTGTGCAAACTTTTTAGCACTTACAGCCAAATAAAATATTATAGAGCAACCAATGTATTAAAGAACATGACTGAGGTGAAAATAAGCTCTTGTGTATTTTTCAACTTCTATCACAGAAGGAAAATTAATTGAATAATTCCTTTTAGTTTCCATGAAACTGTATTTGAACTTTTAAGTAGGAGACTCTTATAAACTACTAGTAATGCAGCCTTGGGGATCTATATTTTTATTACCTTAGAGTGCAGTATTGAATAGCATACTGTTTTTATTAGTTTTGGACTTCAAATAAAGTAAACATTGTTCTAACTTAGCCTGATATTGTTTTTTTAGAACTGACTAAATAATATTTATTATTATAATAATTATTTTTTTTTTTTAGGAATATAAAAGCTGCAATTATGAGAGTCCTACTCAGAGAAGTCTAATGCTTAAAAGCCAAAAAGTTTGCTTATACTGTCCCTTGATAAATGCCAAAGTCATGGGGTACAATTTAACGTTCTTTTAATCAAATGATTGAGATTAATTATTTAAGTATTTAATGAAAGAAAAAAATAATGAAGGAGAAATATAGGAAGTGGGGTGTTTATGCCTTTGTGTTTACTGTGACTGGATTACTCTGTGAGTTCTTCCTCTGAGGATGAAGTATTCATCATAGCTTCTTTTTGTGTATGGTGACTTTCTTTGTTGGTTTGTTGTGGGTTTTTGTTTGTTTGCTTGTTTTTTTTCCTCCTAGTAATTGAGGTGATATTTTCCTACACAGAGTTCAGTTGGAATGCTTGTTTGAATCTGTTGCCAGCTGCCTGTCTGCTCAAAATTCACAGGAACTCTTTCTGTCCTGAAAATGGATGGATTTTCTATAGACTGTCAAATTTTAGGATTCATAAATTGATACCTGCAAGGTGACTCACTACTTGCCTTGGACTATAACAAGATGTTGCTCTAGTGCATTGTCAAGAGGTTTTATGTGGGTGACTGCCAAAATCAGTGTTAGCAAAGTCAATATGCTGGTGAGCTATGGATAGACAGCTTTACTAAGAGGCCAGCTATGCATCTAACCAATGCTCAGAATTGATGTTATTAGTAAAAAAAAAATTACTTCTGATTAAATACTTCTTGCGGTTTTACACAGATCATGAACAAAAGGAAACTTTTAGTCAAAGGAACTTTCTTCAAAATGTTATTTCTTTCCTGTGGGAGAAAAGTCCCTATTTGCAGATGAAAGATTGCTAAGGACCTAGGTGTCTCATTGCTCCCTGCATGGGATTGATACTGATAAATTCAGCAGACCTTTCACCTGCAGCATCTTTTTCTGAGAAACTGCTACAACTTTACAGCTGCACATATGATGGAATGTCTCTGCCTAGGTAAAAAACACAGCTACTATGTGCATATTTATCTTAAAATTCATATCCAAAGCTATATCTCCTTTTGTGTACTACAGAAACTGTTTTTCCCTGGTTTGTTTTATGAGACATGTAATGAACAAATTCAGTCATTAAGATGACTCAAAGACTCATTGCTAGCAAGCACACTGTTAGATTTCTTTATATAAAACCTTCTGAAAAGATACCAATGCAATCATGCTAAGCCTGACCAGGTTGCTCTATCAAGATCGTATCATTTCAAATTCTAGCAGGAGTAAAGCCATCTAAAACAATTTTAAATGAGCTCCTTGCATTTGCGTTAAGTTCTTTTCAATTACTTTGGTTAATTTGACACATCGTAAGTAAAGTTTGAGACCAAATGCAGCTTGGATAACAAATGCTTTGAAATAATTTAGAGTTTGCTGTAAAGGAAAGTGGTTAGTTTGGGAATATGCACAGTGAGTCAGGAGTTGGTGCTATCCCTGCTTGTTGAGATGAGAGTGCCTGGTTTATCCTGCCAGGCAATTTGGCACCATCCGCTGAATGCGGAGGCAGTCAGAGAAGATCAAAGAGGGAAAACCTAGCTTTCATCCCCCTTGACTGAGAACAGAGGAGTCATATTTCATGAGAAGTCCCGTGATATTAGCAGTAGGCCAAGTGTTATGAACTAGGAATAGCGGAGACTGAGAAACTGCACAAAATGTGTATTTCAGCACCTCTAGAGATTCTGCACATTTGGGTGAAGATTAAATATTTACAATTCCCTCTATCAACTATTAAATATGTCCTTCAGAGTTATTAATCCGTCTGCGTCTCCAGTTGCCTAACATTGGAAACAACACATTAACTGGTACGCCTTTGGTGTATGATCTCCTGTCCTGGCTCTTGTGGTGTGAGCCAGGTTAACAAGCCATGCTCAAAGTGAAGCAAACTTTATATATATTTGCTTCTTAATGTGCATTGAGTTCAACCACTAAAGATATCTATTCAAAATAAAATGTCTTTTATTGTTTGTTTTGTCAAGTTTCTGCTTCAGAAACACCTGTAAAATGCTGAGCTAAGCATTTAATATTTAAGTATGTTAGTGTGTAAGTTGGGCTTTCCTAAGAAATCATTGCACAAGAGCTGCATAACTGATAATATTATTCAGATTTTTTTTTTCCAGTTTGGGGGGAAAAAAAAAAAAGCTTCAAATCAATTTTGCTTCAACAGTTGGTGCATTGTAAGGAAAGCAGCTCTTCCATCAAGGATGAATTGAGTGAATTACTGCTTTGTAATTGCCATCAATACCATGATTCTTTCCAGAAACTGAGCCCATTTAGTTTTCTTAAAGACAGCAAATTCGCTGTGAACACATTTCTCTCCATATTCACCAATTTTGCACTAGTATTGAGCACTGAAGTCAATATAGTACATTTAATTACTTTAGATGTTAATATGTAGCACCCACCTTCGAAGAAGAGCAAGATAGTGATAGAATTCTCCTTAGCTGGATCTTATCCGTGCATCTGTCTTGAATTACATCTCTTGCCTACAATGTATCTACATCTCACCAAATCTTCTACTGCATGTTTCCATGTATATTTCTAATTCTATACTCTGTAGCTAACATCAGCAGAACAAGTGCACAAGAATAGTTTCGCGAGCAAGACATACCTTGTTTTTCTGCTTCACTCCCAGTTTCTTGACCGCTCTATCTTTTTAGGTGTAGCCAGAGAGAGCAAGCTAGCAGGGATTAGAATGGGGAGGGATGATGTGTGCTGCTGTACAAACAGGTCTTTGTTTGTCCTGACTTCTGCCTGTGACTGACATGCTCTCTTCTCCAGCGAGAGACTGGAGGATGGGCTTCAAGAACTACCTCTACCACCAACCTCGACTAGGAAGGGGTGGGAAATGAACATATCCTTTCTAGCATGAAACAATTATTTCATCCAGGATCCAATGAGAAGGTGTCTCCTCAGAGCAAAGTATAACATCCAGAACAGGAGAAGAGAAAGCACCTCAGGAAATAACCGCATCTTGCTATGTGGCATGAGCAGACTGGGGAGAGTGGGAAGGAATGGGGTCCCAGGATCATATGGGCAGAGGGATGTAGTTGTTGGACAGATACCTTGTTTTGCACTGGGCAGAGAAGAGCACATCTAGTCAATCTCATGCAATACTCCAATTCCTGAGTTCAGGATCCTTTCAGTCTTTTAAAATAAAAATTATTTTAAAAACCCTGTAGTTACTTTAACCAAACTGCTAGTGCAGCGTACTCAGTAATGCCATATGTTGAGGTCTTTGTTGACCAAACATTGAACCAAGAGGTAAGCAGAATTTCAGAGGAAGTTATTTTATACTATGATAGCTAATCAAATGATCTGATACTGTGAAAACACACAATGAAGTTCTAAATAGAATCAAAGTATCATGGAGAAAATAGTCTTGAGGGTGAGGTGTGTGACCTTGTATTTCTGTCACAATTTGGCCCTCATTCTATTATGATCATCCTGGATCTATTTTGTGATGCGAATAGAGAAATAAAATTGTACCTTAGCTGTTCAGCTGTAATAAATACACTTTCTAGTCTGCATCGTTTTGATTCTGATGCTACTTTGTAACAGTTTGGTTTTCTCTGTGTGCTGGACTGCTTCAGTACAGAGGCTAGGTAGTACAGAAAGGTGCCTTTGCTCACCTGACTCCCTTTGCAGTTTGATGTCTTGATGCTTTTTCAGTTTGATTTTTCATATGCCAGGAGTGAACCAGGGCCTCTGTAAGAAGTGCATTGTCTCATCTTCTGCTGCCCCAGCAAGGAGATTAGTCAAAGGGCACAGGTGTTTAGAATCAAACTTTCTGAAATTGAACCTACCTACTTGTAGTGGTCCCATCCAGCAGGGTGTTCCCTCTCTGTGCTGGAGATGGGCAGCTGGGACAGCAAAGAGATGGATACATAGTTGTGCCTCTACCTTTACTTCAGAAACATCAGACAGAACATTTTTGGCCGCTACTGTTATGTGGATGGCAACATAAAAGGGGAGGGAAGAGATAGCTGCAGGCAGCTGCTGTCAGAACAAGGCATCTTTGCCTTTTCAGAATGACAAAATGCCTGGCGCTGCTTTTCTACAGAAGTTCTTTTCTGGTGCAGATCCTGGCCACAGGAGTCCACGCCTTAAATGAGATTATCTTAATGCTTCTGGAGCACACAGTGTTCCAGGGCAGCGCTCTACTGCAGGAGGAGGCAGTGAGACTGATGTGGATGTAATTCAGCAGGGCACTGGCTATAAGCAGGGATAAAACTAGGAGGAGGGAATCAGAGCATATTGTGCTGATGGTCTGATTTTGGATGCCTTTTTAGTTAATTGCAAATAATTTTTGAAGGTTATATCAGAAGATGCAATAAAACTGCATTAGGATTATTTCCTGGCTGCCCATTTAAGTTCCTTTGTGTTTTTCAGGAAGTATCTGTGTTTCCAGAACATATTTTGAAAGTCCTATTTGAACATTAGTCCAGTGAACTGATGTTTTGATGGTTTTGTTTATAAAGTGAAGTGTGTGAGGGATAATTTTCTTCAGGAAACATACTGCTGCATTTTGAGAAAAGACAGGGCTAACAAAGCTGCTTTTTTGCTGGTGGTTTGCGCCACCCCCCACCACCGCTCCCTTCCATGGCTCCATGTACCATGTTTTCAGTCACCAAAAACCTTCATAAACAGGAGGAAATTTTCCCCCTTGTGATGCTGTTTCAGAGTAGAGACTGGGAAGCAAATTGAGATTTGGAGTAAGCAAAAATTTTAGGGAATGTCAGCAGGGAAGTGCAACTCAAGAGGAGGTAGGAGAAGGCTGCTGTAGGAACAACCTTTCAGATGTGAAAAGCAAGGTAGTTTCAAGGAAAATGTTCAAAAGGGCAGGGGAGTCTGCAATGGCAGAAAGCAAAGTGCACACCAGTACTTCCAGGTCTTACTGCCTTTCCCTTTTCTCCCCTTTGCCACCTAATTGCTCCACTGCCCTGAATATCTACCTCTATGCCAACTCTCTTTCTGTCCTTGTCTCCAGCCCTAGTGTTCCTTCCTTTATTTTCAGTTTCCTTTTGCTTTTTTTGCCCCAGCCCTGCACCCACAGTGAGCGCAGCAGCCAGTGTTGGGAGTGGACTGGCAGAGTGCCAGCCTTGACAGGAATACTGAAAATCGCAGAGGCTTTTTGTTCCTCACCGTGGCATCTGGGAGCTTCAAGAGAACTGTAAGGAAATATTGCCTTTTTCACCCTCCCTCATCTGTGTAGAGACAGTAATCATAAATTGTGATCAACTTCTGGTTTAGGTGCATATGTATTCCTGCTCCCGCCCGAAGAGATATGGCTCTATTAGAGGTAAGAGGCAAAGCAGAGCTGTTCCACTCCCTCCAGGCTGGAGCTGTTAAAACCAGCAAGAAATGATGGGCCATGAGAAGGCAGTGGCAGATGGAGGCAGGAGGGAGTAGTGACAATGTAGCAACAGCAATCCATAGGAAAGAAGTGGTTTTCAATAGAGATTGTCCCCTGCTAGGATGAGAAAGAAGAAAGAAAAGGCAGCACTGAAATTTAGCTGCAAAAGTGCTGCTGCCTCTGACATTACCCTAGACTAAATTTGTATAATGTACCCTGGGAAAATAATATCTTTTAAAGTACTCAGAATTCTAAATGTGCTTTGCATTTTAAATGTGTGAGACACAGGTTTCACTTTTTTCTGTAAATAAAATTAATTTTTTATCTCATTATATCCTTGGTATCAACACTCAGCTCTTTGCAGGCTGACAGTGAGAAGTACCAATGTTTCTGCACTCATATTAAATCATCTTAAAAGATACCACTTAACCTGTGAGTCAGCCAGCTCATTAGTACATAAAGTTTATATGAGAAGGTCTATGAGGAACCTCAGAACCTGATTTTTGCAGTGCAAAACCTCTACTTGAATATTATAGATTAATTTAAGTATTGAAGGAATGCATAAAGGCCTTGGAGACTTAATGACAGTGTCAGCACTGCTAATTACATTAACTACTGTCATTTATTACAAGATAGTGTCTAGGGTACCTTGGAGTCCATCTTCAGCACAATGGATTTTTAAGCAAAGATAAAAATCTTATATACTCATTTAACGCATATTCACATGTAAATCAAATATAACTCACATTGCATCCTGCATGTCACTCTATAATGTCAGTCAGAAAAGGTATTTGAAAATAGTTTTTTGTGCTTTTACTTACTGAGTTTCCTGGAATACTGTTCATTGTTTGATCTGAAGAAATCAGGGATATAGTAGTTCTTGTCCATGCAACGTTTCTTGTCTCTTGCCTTTATTGTTGGGTGACACTTTGCTTCCAGCAGCTGTTCTCTATGGACTCCCAGAGGCCCTCTGTTCCATCTCTCTCTCTGATTTTTTGCCTTCCTAGTTTTGTTGTTGATTTTCTCAACTTCTTTCACAGGCTGCAGTCTGTGCTTTGTTAAAATATGCAACATAAAGCACTGGGCTAATCAAAGAATCAAAGGCATCTCAGTGTATTCTCTCAGATAGATGCTCAGGCTGTTGCTGCTTTTCTGTGAAGACAGGGAGTATGCAATATATTCAGAACCTGTTGATGTTATGAACTGTCAATTCCAGACAGTTCATGGTGTAAAAGCATATGTGTAAAGTCTGGTGTCTCCAACTAACAAATTGATCAAATGTGTCATGGGAAAATTACTCTAAATTGAGAAACTGTTCCCAGCTATCAGCCATCACTGATCAGCTNCCAACCTTGCTGATACTGTGATCACAGATACTGGTTGTCTGATACCTAGAAATCCATACCTGATCTGATTCTTTATTATTTCAGAATGTTATGAGGTTTTGCTTGGCAGTTTGTTTACTGCTTTGCTAGGTATTAGTTGTTGACAGTTAAAGGTGCTTGGTCTTGAAAGTGTGGAGCATTCTGTGGCTGCTGAAGTTCATTGGTGCCAGGAGTCCGATAGAAATCTGAGTGTTACCTTTGCCTTTATCACTTACACTAATTTATCTGTAGTTAAAGAATAAAATGGAAAAAACCCAAACAAGCAAACAAACCCAAACCTAAACAACCCAAACCAGGAAAAAAAACCAAAACACTACCAAACTTAGAGTAGCTGTAATGTCTGACTTAGTTTTCCTTGGTCATCACCACTAAAAACATTACAGATACTGCACTGACTTTTGAAGGCTTGACCACACCACCGCTTTTGGCCTGTCACAGAGTAGCTCTGACCCCTACACAAGGTTGTTTGTGGGCACTCATCTCTGAGATGTTGCAAAGAGTTTGTCCAGCCCTCCAAACTGTCCAGGCTTTTACCGCTACTGCTCATTCATGTAGTCACAAGCAATATTCTCTCAGCAATAGTCTTTCTGCTGGAAAGTATCAAAGTTGACTGCATGGGGCAAAACCATCTTTGCCAACAGGCTAACCAACATGGTGCGGAGAGCTTTAAACAAGGAACAACAAAGGAGGAAAATGGCAACTGAGTGAGGAAGTGTTGGCAACCTCAGGAAGCTTGTAGAAGAAGCTGGAGGGGAGAGAGGAGACCGTGTGCCTACCTGTCTGACAGGCTGTCACAAACACCATGATGCTCAGCAAAAGCAAAGCTCTACACTTAGGGAAGAAAGACGCCATGCACTAGAACAGACTGGGGAGTAGTTGCAATGCAGGTTTGGAGAGTACATCCTGAGGGTCCTGGTGGGCACGAAGGTGAACATGACCCAGCAAGAGACCCTTGCAGCAAAGAAGGCCAGCACTGAGAGATTCATTGCCAGCAAGTTGAGTGAGGTGATTGTCCCCTCTGCTCATCACTTGTGAGGCACATCTGCAGTGCTGGATTCAGGTCTGGATGACCTAGTATGAAAAAGATGTGGACAAAAAGGAGTGAGGAAAGTGAAAGGCCACAAAGACCATTAAAGGATTAGAGCATCTATTGTACAAAGAGAATCTGGGAGAGCTGGGACTCTTCGGCCTGGTGAAGGGAAGGCCCAGAGGAGGTATTCTTTCTCTTTCAATATCTGGTGGGAAGATGGAGCCAAACTCTTGAGTGCATAATGTAAGGATAAGAGGCAATGGGCATCATCTGGAACCCAGGAGATTTCATTTCAAGGACCTTTTTTACCTATGAAGAAGATTACAGTGCCCACAGAGCTATGGAGATCTGAAATACTAAAACCACAGCCAAATAAATTTCTAAATAACCTGCTATAGGATGAGCAGGGGAGTTGGACTAGATGATGATCAGAGGTGCCTTCCAATCTTGGCTACTCTGTGATTCCAGCCACATGCTCAAATGGAAGTCAGTTAGCAAACACAGCATCAGCTCCAAAATTCTAATCACCTGTATGGAATGCACCATCTGATGAGCTCATGTAGTTGTGATTTGATAAAACAAATCTTTTGTTTCCAGATTCCTTATTGGTCCCTGTCACTCTTTGTCAGAGAACAGCCCAGATGCTCTGTGAGAACAGCAACCTCCTTGGATCACAGGAAGTGACTGTGTATGCATTTGTTTTGGAACTTGAAGTCTGAATAGAAAATTCAGTTTCTGAAGAGGCTCTTATAAGCGATTTTTGACAGAAACTTTCTGTAAACTGAAATACTGAGACAGAGCCTGGTTCACTCTTATCCACTTAGTCACAGTTCATCATCTCACATTGATGGTGTTTCTCTTGCTTTACCTGTCAGAAATAGTTTTGGGCATATAAAAGCTCAAAGAACTTTTGCCTGTGAGTCTCACCAGAAACTCTTAATTTGTTGATAGATAACCAAGAGGTTATTTTAGATGCTTATTGAGAAAGAAAGCATTTGTTTTTCTAAAAACTAACATAAGTAATGGTTATGGTTCTTAAGCAAACATATATCCTTGGCTCCTAGGCAGACATGGACCTATTATAAGATAGAGATGGAGAGAGGAACATCTTCACAGTTCTGTCTGAGGACTTCACACAAACCAAGGCCGTATGCTTTATTGCTGGAAGGGCTGTCATAGTCATGCTGAAGGCTCTAAACTAAATACTGTCTGGGCTTCTCTACCATAATGAGTAAAGAAGAATTTTACTAAAATCACAATGAATCCAGACTTTTTTTCTGTACTCAAAATAAGTCAAATCATCAGTGTTTTGTGTGTGCAAGCTACAGGAAGAAGTCATAAATAACACTGGGAAAAACTTCTCCCTAGGCTTGTGAGTAGCAAAACTACAGCTCACAGCTGAAACATTTTTTGGAAGGCTGTTAGACTTGACACTCACCAGAGACACGTAATACAATTTTATTTGTAACATACATGAGTGCAGCTTATTTTTAATCAGCTTTACCTACAAAAGAAGACCATTTACTGTTGTAGTTTACTGTCGTCATAACCCAGGAAACTCAACAAAAGAATGTTATTTGTGGAAATGTGAAATTCAATTAACACCTTTCACATTGTTCTCCAAGGACACTATGGTTAAAAGCATTATTTTTCTCATACTAGTTCCTCAATATTAATAGACCCTTATAAAATTCAGAAAACAAGTCATATACTGATGACTTTTTTGGTGACCTTTAAGTCAATAAAGAGTACATTTGTACTTTGGTTTCTATGGGGAACAGTTTTGGTGTCTTCTTCAAGGGTACTTAGGTAACTACTTCATTGTTGTGTGTTTCTTATCATCTCTGTAAACAGCTTTCAGGGCTTTTAACTCTGCATTTAACTTGAATATGTCAAGTCTTACAGCAGATCTCCGATTTCTGGTCAAGGTATCTTATATGTATTTGTGCCGGTTTGAGGCTAATTGGAATATTTTAATGAGAGAAATTAAATAATTGGTTATAAAAAGAAAATAATGAAGAATTCTGTATCATTCATTGGTTTACTAGAAGGGATAAAAAGCCAAAATATAATTCATTAGTCCCTCTTTGTTCTGAAACACTGCTTCCTTCTGCTTCCCCTTCGCTCCGCTCTAATACCTTCCACTAACAGCTTTGCTGATTGTTTTGTCTATCTGAGACAGAGAGTGGCTTTGAGCACCTTCTGGGCAGTTTCTTTGTCTGGGAGGGAGTTTGGATTTCTGTATTATTTCTAATTTGTATATAAGTGTAAATACTTTTAAATATATTGTGTATATATGCTTCAAAATTTTGTTTTCCTGTAAATAGAACTTCATCTTACTTCCAAGCCGTCTCAGCTGGTCTGGGAAATTTCAACAGTGCAGGACAGGGAAAGTTCCTAACCCACCACAATATCTAATATATGTTTGTAAATACATATCCTCAGCTAGTACTTATTTGGTCTTCCTTAGATCACTGCAATGATTGAGAGCTTAATCCAAAGAACAGTAGAAAATACTTTCCAGGTTGTCCCTTCTTCAATGGTGACTTAAAACCTTCATGTTAACAGTACCTGCACCTGAGTTATTACTTTATAATTGCACAAACCCTTGATTTTATTAGCAAGACCTGACAGTCAAGTGTTAGGTAGACATTATTCAACTTTTCAGTTTGGACCTAGTAGAGTTCAACATGTTTTGACAGTAAGTACTCCAAGAAAAAGAACAATTTATCATAAAAGCGAAAACTACGAAGCAATTTACTGCTGTCTCCCACAGCCTTGGCACTCATTAAGCACTCACACCTAACATGCGAAAAATACAAAAATAATTTGATCTGAAACTGCTTTGTGTATTTACATAAATATTTATATAAAATTAATATTTTATGTGTATTGCCTTATGCCTGTCACCACCAAATTAACCAGGACATATCCTTCCCCTTACAAACAAACAAACAAACAAACAAACAAAAAAAAAACCCAACAAAAACTCATCACCATATTTGCAAGATAGCTCTGTGGGAGTAAACTATAGAAACAGTTCCATCTGGGCTTCTGTTTATATATCACAGCACAAAAATTTAATCGCCAGTTTGCCATACATGGACAGCACAATTATTGCTAAATGGTATTATTAATATTATATTATTAATGTTAATATATTGCATTCCTACTTAGAGTTATTAATAAGGGGAGGGGGTGGTTTATGGTTTCTTTTTTAATAGTTTTGGAACAATTGCAGACAAATCTTTCTGTCACATAGGGTAGCAACCTAAGTGTAAGTATTTTTCACATTTGTTGAGGCACACTCTTTAGGGAGACAGCTGATTATCCAGTTCAAAAGGGTAACTGTTTCTCTGTGGTTTCCCATTTCTGCCATATTTTTGTCTGTTTTGTCATCCTGTAATGGAACTGTATCCCTGGGATTCACAATTCAAGTAATAGCAATTGCTTGAATTGTAATTACATTTAACCCCTCTTGCCAGTGCTGTTCATTACTGTTGAACTTTGTTAATTCTGAGTCAGTTTTACCAGATTGCTTTTGTTAGTACCAGTGCATTAGCATACACAATTCAGGGACCATTTTTACACCCTGAAACGTAAGCTGCTTGAGCACAATCACTAAAAGAGTTTGTACAGTTTGATAAATCTGTACTTGAAAATAACTAGCGTGCAAAGCAGCAAATTGACTTGTAGGTGGTGAATATTCACCGTTTATAAATTCGTCATGAGGAATTCGTGTTTGAAAGCTTTTTGAATTAAATAGCTTTGGTTTGCTTTCTCACCAAATGAATAAACAGGGGAAAACTTACTTAAATCCTAGTCCTCATTCTGCCAGTTCTTGAGGGCTTTTAGTTATCCAATGGGAATGTAATTAATTGTTAATTGTAGCCTGTAAGGCTGGGTTTGCTGAAAAGCATAAAGACTCAAGGACAACTTCAACTGCACAATTCAGTGGTATGTATCAAAGTACAGAACCAGTTTTCTTTACTGGCATTTCTTACACAAGCTGTTTTCAGACTGAACTAGCTAAAACCTGACTTATACACAACTTTTTAGCAGATCAGACAGATGGCACATGCTTGTGACAGTGTTGGTTTTACATTTGTTTTGACAGTGCTGATCACACCCCCATACCTGCCACTGCCTGGAGAAACTGTATCATGATAGTTGTGAACCTGTCTGTAAGGTTAGTTAGCTAGCATAACGTTCATACAGTATGTGTGTACAGTGTGAACATCTATATTTTTGTAGATAATATGGTGTATTTTATCCTGCCTTCCCAGAACATCAGTGCCTCCTGCCTGCTGTGGTGCCTCGAAGCTCTGGGGGTGTGCAGCCTGCCAGGGCTGCTAACCACTGGTCCTATCTTCCCCCTTAAAGGAGAATGACCCTCTGACTAGGATATCCACACTCTATCTGCTAGGCAAGCTCTAATAATGGCTTGAACTCCTTTTGCAGTTGAACCCTGAGGAAGCTGCAGGGTTAAGTTTCGGCTTGTAAGTTTAAGAGCAACTTCTGTGCTTTGGCAAGATGTGAGTATATAAATTCTAATCACTCCCCTTCCTATGCCTCAAAGGAAATTAAATTAAATATTGGCATTAGACTGAACACCTGTGGCCTGTAAAAGATGATTATTCAAGTAAATGTATTAACTTTGTGTAATCAGGATTCCCTTTCCCTCAGTTCCCTACAGCAGTACTTGCAGCTTCCAACCATTTACATGATGGTCTTCATGTGTGTTTTTCTTGCGCAGATAGACACAAAAAGGTCCCAACTAGAATAATTATCTTGGTTATATCAGTGAAAATTTGAACTTCACTATGAGCAATACAGAGTTTTGTGGCTACCTAACAGGCCATGATGTCCTGCATTTGACCTGGTGCTTTATTATTTTATTAAGCAAAAACTATCTTTTGAGAGTCTGATTGATCCACTAGATACGTGAGTAGCTGTTCTGTGGTATATCCACGGACAGCTCAAACCTCAAGACATTCAGTCAAGATAAATGCACTCCAGCTCTGTACCGGGGCTGGAGTAATTCCACACCCCAGTGCAGGCTGGGGACAGACCAGCCCTGGAACACGGAGCAGCAGAGGACATATGGGTGCTGGCAGGCCACATCAGCTGTGAGCCAGTATTGTGTCCCAGTGGTGGCAAAGGCCTGACATCTACTGAGGTACAGAAGCAAGAGATAATTTCTCTTCCAGCGCTTAAGAGGCCACATCTGAGGTGCTTCACCTGGATTATAGGTTGGACTAGATGATCTTGGAGATTTCTTCCAACCTGGTTGATTCTATGATTTGGGCTTCACGGTCCAAAGAGGAGACAGGAAACTGAAGAGAGGCCACTGGAGAGCAGGCAGACAAGGGATGTGTGAGGAAAGGCTGGGTCTGCTCAGTCTCAAGAGGACCCCTCAGAAGTGGGGAGGAGCGTCAAGGAGGTAGAACAAGGCTTTTTCCCAGGAGTGCATATTAATTAAACTCTGACTGCATAAGGGAGTGGCTGAGAACTGGAACACACTGGCCCAACATATTTTTGGATTTCCACCTTAGAGTTTATAAAACTTCACAGGAAAAGATTCTGAACTACCTGGTCTAACTTGTTATCTTTGTTTTAAGCAGAAGGACTGCAGTCTGTGACTTCAAAAAGTCCCTTTCAATAATTTTCTGATGCGAGAAACCATAGCGCAATGCCTTCATACTGTGTACAATTATAATGCTTCTAAAATTATCATTGAGTATGGAAAAGCTAATAAAAGCAAAGCAGCCAGTTCATCCTCTTGTGCTATTGGACTTCTGAGCAATATTCTGCAGGGAAAATACCACCACCCTTTCAACCCTATCTGAACACAGTAACATATGTCCCAGTTTTGTGTTGAGCATACAAAATTTGACAAACTGTTACGAAGAGGGCAACCTGTCAGGCTGACTGAAGTGCAGGGCTAGAAATAGTGTCTGATGGTTGTGCAGCATGTCCCATCTGTGCCTACACACTCTAAAGGCACAATTTCCCTCCCTTTGAAGTACTACCCTTGGTCTTGTTGGCATATTGCTATCAGACTGAGCAATGTTAGCCAAAGCCGGTGGCAAGGAGAGCTGCAGAAAAAGCCCAGTGACTTTGTAACAGTTAATTAGAAAGGGTAATGTCTAATTCACTGCAATTTTCCAAAGTGCTTGTTCCCTTCAGGTAGGCGGTTGTCAGAAGTTACTGAGATAGCCACTGTTGTCAGGTCCAGCAATGGGCACCTGTGAATGCAGGTAGAACCTGGGCTGCCCTGCCACCTTTCCCCATCACTGTCTTCCATCGTTCATGGAAGTGTTGCTTTTGGCAAACTTACCCCAGACCCCTGCTGATTGTTTTTTTAGGTCGTTGGAGCAGGGAGACACACTGCACGTTCCTGTGAGCTCTTTCCAACGCGTTTTAGCAAAGCGTAAAAGGCCACAGCTCTATCGAAGCTTGATATTTGGCGCCACCTGGTGTTGGAATGACCAGCCTGTAGGAGGAACACTGGCTGCAGGGGAACCGGCTCCTAAGTGTGGGATGCGGGCAGAAACCATCACATGACGCCACAAACTGGAGCTACAGCTTTGCTGTGTCTCGCAGGTGAGGAAATGTGCACAAAATGCGCAATGTCAGTTATCCTAAATTACTTTCTCACTGATGCTCCTCTTAGGCAGAGGTGGTCAATGCTCGCTGAAGTTCGTCGAGACAGACAGCAGAGGGCATTAATGAGTATCTTAAGCACCAGGGTTTGCTTCCAGACAAAAAAGTGGATTTGACTGGTGGTCTAAGTGTACTCTTTGTCTTTATCCCTTTTTTAAAATCATGATGAGGGCTGGGCTTGTCGTTAATTCACATTCACATATTTTCCCATATGCTTTCTGTATATATATATATATATATATATATAAACTGAAATATTGCTGATGAGCCAAGGTTTCCTCTGCCTGAGGTGATAGGAATGAAGTGAGCAGAGAAATACTAAAATGTTAGGCGTATGTTTGACCACATCTGAGCTTTATGAAGAGTAACAAAAAAGCTCAAAGCCATTTTTCTCTCCTTATAGTTCAGTTATAGCAAAAAGAGTCATCTGAGAGATTGTTTTGATGGGAGTATTGCTTGTTTTACCAGACTCAGTGGAGTGCCCTTTTAAAGCTGTCTGACTGATCAAAAGAAAATGCTCAGCTGCTCTAATATTTTATAGGCATGTTTCACTCTTGTTCTCTTTAATTTCTGATAGGCAAGTTCAGGAGTACACTAATTTACTCCTGGCATGAATCCTGGGATGTAACATGCCAAAGTGCAATATATAATAACTACAACTGGACAGAGGAGTGTACGTCAGCACACGTTTAACACCCCTCCTTTTACTACTGGAGTCATGGGGTAATATCTACTCTTTTTGCCAGCTTTGGTGAAGGTGTAAATGCACATGCACAATGTAATGGCTTTAAATCTTGGATTCCTACTTGTATGCACCAGATGGATCTTGTATAAATGTTCCACTTTACAGCATGTTAGCATTTGCTAGTAGTTAACTGAAGGTTATAGCTGCCAGACTTTTCTGTGGCAGTTTCCAGGCTTAAAAAAAAAAAAAAAAAAGACAGAAAGAAAGGAAAAAAAAAACCAACAAAACAAAGAAAACACAGACAAAACAATTGTCCACACAAGAGGGAATGTCAACATTATAGATTAAACTAGTTTTAAGAATTGCATGTACCTGTATTTGTCCTTGAAGAAGATTTGATTGGCCTTGTCCTGATTTGAACTAGATGAGGTATGCGAATTTTAGCATTTGTAAGGAAAAGTTTCTCTATTTGTCAATAATGATTGATAAAGGTCTTTAAAATGTTAGTCTATTGTACACAGGATTATGGTTATCTTAGGAAATATATATATATATATATATATAGATGGATTTCTGGATGTACTTTTATTAAAAGCAAGCCTGGAACCTAGATAGATTACAAATAAATTTAATCAGAATTTAAAGTGATTATATAGGCCAGAAGTATTTTTCAGTGTGTGCACTAACACATATGAAATACATTTGTACTTTGCATTTGCTAAGTGCTTTTGTCTTTGCTAACTGGAAGTATAAATCTCACAGGCTATATCTTTAAGACATGAAAATGTGCATTTTTAGTAGGCTATGAATTCTTGCTTCAAGTTCAAATTTGCTCCTCGATGTACCTGAGGCTTGTATGCTAAGCATGTCTTTGGGCTAATGAGGCATTGCTGTTCAGAGAACTGCACCTACTTCAGCAGGCTTCGGCAGTGGAGCACTTTCCTCCAGACTTCCACTACTGACCGACTGTCAGAGAGCCCAGAGGCCGTAATCAGATTATTTGCTTCCTGCTGGATGCAGAGAGTACAAGCTTCTGCTTGTCTCATGCTGCCCTTGGGCCCTCCCTACTCCCTTTAATAGCTGAGGTATTATTGAATGGCCACAGTCCTGGGGCTGTGTCCTTTTGAGCCACATGGGCTTGCATTCTCTCATGCTCTCCTCCAGCATCTCTTTACTGGAATACTCAGTGGAACAATTTAATCATTGGAAGTGTTTGCTTCTGAGCTCACTGTGCATTTTAGCTCTGTGCTGTTGGCCAGGATTGATGAATTCAGAGAAGAGAGCTTTAAAAGGCCTTTGGATGTGGTTTGCTAAAAGCTTATTTACTGTATGAATGATAAAAAGTACCAAACGTGTGCATCGTGCTGGGCTGTGTGCAGTTTTCAGGCATATTTTACTGATTAAAAAAAAAAATCTTTCCTGCCTGTTGAATTTATGGCCAAGATAGTCAGATTATTAGAAATACTTATGTGTTTAATCTTTTGGTGTTTTGAGCAAGAGAAGGTAGGCGAAGTCACACAAGGAAAGTCACACAAGGAAAGCGCAGTGGGATTGTTTTTTATTTTGTGGAGATTGTAAATTCTGTTATGGAAAATGTAATAAAGAAGCAGCTTAAACAAAAAGAGTGACTGTGTGAAATCACAACATTTCCATTGGGTGAAAACAAATCCTAACTTAATGTACATTTCCCTGGAGAAATGTAATGTGAATGCTTACAGCTGTTTTTAGTTTCTTATTCCCTGATTAGGTTTAAATTAAAGGAAAGATGTCATATTGAATTATAAAGAATTACTCATTTTACATATTTTGGGTTATATATACTTTCTATCACAGTCTCACTGTGGCACTTGCAAGGATGTACTGAACATATGCACACAAATAATATTAAAAGCAAACTGGTTGCAATATAGTGGTTCTGGCAGAAAAATGCATACAGCTCTCCCATCTCTCTCCTTGGTACCTTCACCAGGAAGGGAAAACTGCCCCTCCATTCTCAGCCTTCCCCTGCAAGATGGTGCTGTGTGAGGAAGAGGAGTTACATCTTTGGAACCCTCTGCTTCAGGACCTTCTGCTCAGGGACTGGCAGCCTGGGGTGTCTGCTGACCTGGATCAGAGGGAATGAGGTCCCTGGGACAGTGTGTCCAAGTCTGACCAATAACTGAAGCAAGCTGAGTGGGAGGAAATGAGGAAATGCCACAGATGGCTGTGACATTTCTAAACACAGGCTCTTTACTTAATGTCTGCTTTCAGCAAGCATCCAGGTGATCCAGTAGCTCAGAGGTTTGAAATTCTCTTTATAGAGGTTTATGCCTCTCTTCCAATGGAAAGCTCTTTCTTGTTGGGCAAGACAGTATTGTGTAACTTAGCTAAGCAATCACAGCTACACAGCTGGGCATAGATTTGGTTTTGCTGCAGATTAGAAAAGCTCAGTTTGACCAATTGGCACACTCACAGATTTGCAAATAATTTTTAAATTATTCCATGGGACGCTTTGGCTGAGAGTAATTTTCTTGCAAATCATCAGCTCTGCAGGAATCACAAGACTTAACGGATTTGTCAATGAAAACTACTCTGGTAAATACATATTTAAAAAAAAAAAAGTAGAAAAAAAGAATAAAATTGACTACTTGAGCAGGATAAGTGCTGATTTGTGTAAGGAGGTTTACAGAGCTGTGCCAGGTAATACAGCACATTAGATGGGGCTGGGAGAGTAGGGAAAGAAATCTTCCAGGAGCAATGCCTTTTAGTTGTCTACATTTTGCCTTCTAACACAGCCACTGTAGCATAAGTTGTAGTAAGTAATACAGAGAGGCAAAGATGGTGCTGTCTCACTATATCTGGAAACTGTGCTCTTCTTAGACATGCAAAGAGATGAACATCCCATCTACATCTTTGTGCTCCTGTAATATTCTTTTCTCTTTTCTCCTTCTCCCTAAGAGGTTGTTTGTATCATGGTATGTTTTCAAGTGGTGGATGAGAAGAAAGCCATTGCTGACCTGCAGGGTAATTGCATCAAAGAAAAAGGGAGATGCTTTGAAAGGCACAATTCTCTAAGCTGGCAGTTAAAAGGAAATGGGAGCATGTGAGAAACAGCTTTGAGGCATCCTGGGAAGCAACATCTTTTGGGTGCACTTGCTCTATTCCTCTTGATCCCAAACAGCAGTAATATTTCCTCCTGTGAAGATAGGGCATTTGGACCAGACATGCTGGAGGGGAAAGGGAGATGGACTCTGGAAATGCAAATAGCAGCAGAATCTGATGGTGGAGGTGCTTCAACCCACCCTGGGATGTCCTGGCAGCTGAAGTCTCTCTCTGTGCCTTGGGGTTTGGAGAGAAGAAGGTGGCTATGAAGTGGGATATTGGGTGAGAGAGCTTCTGGTTGCTGCTCATCTTTTTTGAGAGCCACTGCTTTAAGCAAAAGGAAAATAATTGTTGACATTGTTATATGATAGAGCTGGCCCTTCACTCACAATTTGTTAATGTTGTTTTAAAAGTAATGCTCCTGTCCTGCCATTTCATCTAGAACAGAAAGAAGTAAAAACTCCTTCATGTGGTTAGAGACATCTGATCTGATGGCCATGGTTCAAGTTTTCCATCAGTCTGAAGATGATGCCATGTTATCAGTTTGCCAAAGTATGTAATGCTCTTTCTCACGTTCACCAGCCAAGTTCCAGTTTAGGTTTGACTCATGCCACGAAGCATGCAGAAACAAAACCTTGTGCAGTCTCTGCAAGAGATGGCAATGGTTTCCAGGTCCTTATCCTCTAAGAAGTGGCTATATCTTGCAATACAAGTTACCTTACCTTCCCAATGTCTGACTCAGCAGCTCTTTCCTCTCTGCTTCTCTATAAATTCTTGGGAGTATTTGTAGTCCCCAGCAATATCTTTATATAGTAATAGTAGTACTAGTAGTAACAATAATAATAATAATGTCCTCAGTATTCTAAGGATTCAAAGGGGCAGTGGCCATTATTGTTGAAGAAAGTGTGGCCTGTGACTCACTCTCTTGCCCAGGAATTTTCAGAGCTCTAAGTCCATCTTGCTCCATAACTATATCTATCCCATCTGACATTAGAAATATCTCAATATTTCTATACCTGTTTCCCTGGTGTATACCTGTTCTATACCTGTTTACCTGTTGTAATATGAAGGCAAAAGAGGCATCTACATACACTGTACACTGTAAAATTAAATACCTTACTGTTTTGAAGCACTTTAATAATGCAATATAAACAGGAGTCATAAAAGTACCTCACACTGAGCATCTTTTGTTACACGTGTAATAAAAGTGGGAAGTGAAAGCAGGCAAGGATGACAGTTCACCCAACTTGGAGTTGTTGCTGAGGTTTAGGCAATCTACACCCATCGTTAAAACCTCTTCAGTAAAGAATAAAGGCCAGGTGCTTGTCATAGGTATCACAGTATCACCAAGGTTGGAAGAGACCTCAAAGATCATCAAGTCCAACCCATTATCACAGACCTCGAGACTAGACCATGGCACCAAGTGCCACGTCCAAACCCGCCTTGAACACCTCCAGGGTGACTCACTTCTGAAAGGAAGCATGTCTGGTCCAAACGCCCTGCCTTCACAGAAGGAAATAGTTCCTGCATGTCAGGTACTCACTACAAGAAAGACATGAATGTGCTGGACCAGGTCCAGAGATGCACAACAAAGGTGGTGAAGGGTCTGGAGAAAAGGTCTTGTGGGGAGTGCCTGAGGGAACTGATGTTGTTTAGTCTGGAGAAAAGGAGGCTCAGGGGAGACCTTTTTGATCTTCACCTGAAAGGAGATTGTAGTGAGGTGGTTACCTCTTATCCATAGTGTGATTGGTGTCCATTTTGTCCACACAGAGCAGATGCAAACAGATTAAAGTCACCGGTACCAAAGCAACTCCTGATTCTTTAGATCAGCGTATATAGATCTCTAGTCTTTCTTATACTCTGGCTTTATGGAAAAGAGGGCAGTATGCAAGAACCATTACAATGTACAGGTAATTGTCCTACAAACACAGAAAAGTCCCTAGTGCTTTGGAGAGCTGGAGTTTTCTCCTGCATGTTCTTGACTGAAGTCATGACCAAGAGGGACAGCTCTCCTGCCTGTGGATCTCTGCAGTCCCTTGAAAATGAGGAGAAGCTAATTTTCCAATACCAACTACTCAGTTATGCCCTTGCCATCAGGTGAGATATTCCACGAAGTGGGTTCATGTGGTTTGAACACATTACTGAGTGAGGCATTTAATCAAGAACATCTCTCAGTCATGAGGCTTGCTTTTTCATTTTCTTTTTTTTTCCTTTTTCATTTTCTCTTTCTCTTTCCTTTTTCTTTTTTTGGTCTTTTTTCCTTTTCTTTCTTTTTTTTTTTCCCGTTTCTTTTTTAAATTTTTCTTATTTTTCCTTTTTCTTTCTATTAATTTGTTTCTTTTTTTTCTTTTTTTTCTTTTTCTTCTTTTTTTTTCTTTTTCTTTTTCACCCCATCACCCTCTCCTCTCTTCTCTCTCTTTTGCTTTTTCATTTTTCTCTCACTTTGTTTCCTTAATAGCTGAATTGATAAATAGATCCCCTTTTCAGTCACTTAAATATGCTTTCATACCATGTTTGCTCCACTTTATTTCTCAGCTTTGTTATTTCCACTCCACAGTAAAATCTATCACCTTTGAGTGAGTTATTTGCTTTTCTGGACTACAGCAAATACCACCCACTCTGTTAAGGTCAGACTCCAGCTCCCCGACTTTGCTATTGTTCCATCCTTTCCTTACCCACTCTGTCATTGCAGCACGACAGCTCCAGCTGGGAGGGCAGGGAAATCATTCCCTTAAGAGCAGTTTATCATAGCAATAAATGTTATGTGTTTTACTAGGATGCCATCAAAGTTCACCATCATGCTGAAGCTGAAACAATTGTTCCTTTTATTCATATATTATACAAATTCTGTTGGGTAAGTGTCTATATCCTGCAGAGATCAGCATCCTGAAGGTGCAAGCTATTAATTCTAGGTTGTGAAAATTTATGAATTTGTAGAGAGAAGTATTTTAAATTAATTACTAGTTTTCAGTTCTTTTCCTGTTCTCCCTGCTGCCTATGCTTTAATTACTCTGCTTATATAGGCATCTCCAAAGTCACATCAATTAAATGGTATACATGGCCTTTACTTTTTTTCCCCCCTCTTTTCTGATTATTTTCCCTTTTTTTGTGGTACTTTTTTACTTGAAAGGATCAGAGGCCTGAGACTTTGTGACTGTAACTGGTACTCAACAGAATCTGGCTAGCCAGCTGAATTGGTCTGTCATTCATGAAATTAGATACCTTAATTTTTTTTTCAGATATAGTGCAGAAAAGAGAAGACTTCCTGCTTACATTCACTCCCTCATCTTTGTATGCAGTATTGATCTTACTCCAGCCAAGAGAGCTTAATTAAAACTGAGAATACACTTTGCATCATTAATTTAGTCCATCCAAATTGCTTGTAGCAATATGAAAAGAAGTTGCTGAATGTGTAACAGGGTAATTCACTGAACACTAAAGGAAACTGCTTAAAACAAAAAGAAATTTGTTATTCTCTAAGCTTTCAGTGACATATGCGATCTCCCAGTATTCTGGTGGGAAAAAGTGGTCAGCAGTCTTGCATTGACATATGTTAGGCATTTCACTTGCCTGAAATGCAGATTTGAATTGACTTAAACTATCTGAGATGCTAGGTTATATTCCCAACAATATTTTCAGTCAAGAAAATGGAAGAAAAAAATTAAAAATCAGAATGCTTTATTTCAACATTTTCCTACCTACCTACCATCCCAAACCAGCATTCAGAGCATTCTCTTCTCTTCTCTTCCTCTGTCACTTCTCAAGCAGAGGGGGCTGGCAGTTTGTCTTACTCCTGTTGTTTTCTCCATCCTTTCTGTGGCCCTGAAGTTATCTATAACTGATGCAAAGGCAACACTGTAGCTACCAGTGCTCCTGACCTATTTCACCATGAAATAGAGCCAACTGCAGACAAATGGGAGAAAGCTTTGCTTTGACTAATGACTTGTGATGCATATGGAGTCTACAACAAGGAGAAAGGAATTCATACCACTGGTGGATGAGACTCGGCTTCAAAGAGGTAAATATCATTAACTAAGATGATACAGCCTGAGTGTTGCTATTGGTGTCAACAGCTGGATTGTTTTTTTTTTTCTCCTAGTATGATCGGTGTTCACTTATTGGTGTCTGACTGAGCTGAATTAGAAGCTTTTGATCAAAGACGTTTTCCTGCTACATATTTTCCCTGAGCATTTTTTGTGGGTTTCATTCTGATAGATATGGATATTTAGCCACAAATATTATAAAATGTTTCCGTCCTAGCCTCTATGGACTTTCAAAAAATAATTCTAACTAGCAGTTAGGAGTCTGTGGTTGTTTTCTGATGGGCAGTTTGGTAGTCTGTAGCTAGAACAATAAGCAAGACCTGAGTGAGGATTTTCAAGTGAGATAATTCAGCATTCGTGTGGCATTAACTTGGGTGATTACATGGTTTACACGAGTTTTGGTGAGGTGCAGTCAGCACAAGATTTGTCCTCCACTGGACTCCTGAGCTAGAGTTTCAGTGCTAGAAGCAGGAGTTCCAGAAAGCATGGCACTCTTCCCATACGACTACCACCTCTTTGCAAGGCCACGTACTGCCTCCATGTCAGGCTATATATCTATGTCAGGGCCTCCAAAAGCTAATGGAGCCAGCAGAGGGGAACAAGTTTCTTCCATGTGCTCTGGTTATCCATGGTTTTATCTAAAGCTGAAATACTTTTTGGGCATAGTTAAGGTGTTGTCATGGTAGGCCTAAATAGGCCAAAATAGGCTACATATCCTGGCTTTCCCAGACATGTTTTTCTGCTCTCCCTCCCTCTGTTTTGGGGAGAAGCAACCACAGGAAAGAGGACAGAGGACCTGGAGCCACTGAGTCTAAAGACCCTGGCCATTTGCATCCTGTGGTAAACAAGGTACACACACTCAGCTTGTGTATGCCTTGTGCAAGGCCTGTGTTCTGCCCTAAAAAGGGTAAAGCAAGCCTATGGCTTCACCTAATATGGTCAAGCTTGGCAAAGTGCCATCCTGATTGGCTATTCTGTGTCCAAAGTCCCATTAGTCTTGGGCTGTATTGATAGAAGGGGATGAGCAGGTGACACAACGTGCTTTGCCATTTTATCCATGCTCCTGCTGCAGACCCACTTCAAAGAGCTGTTGAAAACCTGCAGACATGCAGAGATCTTTCCATGAAAGATGCCCAAACTGGTGCTGGATGATGGGGAGATGCCAGCACCCCTCTGCGCAGCACTGGCTGCCTGCACCTCTCCATGCATTCGGAGCTTGGATTGGGAGCATTGGTAGTGAGGAAAATGCTCAGAGAGGTTGCAGGATCAAATGGTTTGCTTAAGCACCAGTCATTAGAAGTTTGTTTGTGAATCTTCATTTTACTTTGTTCAGGATAAACACAAACGTGGTCAAAGAAGAAGAAAGTCTCAGCATAAACAGTCTTGCATGTTTAGGGAGGTGCTTCTGCAGTTTTTGGATGTATTATGTGGGGCGAATATGGTCTTATCCTGAACTGCCTGGAAACTGTTTTCCAAGAGTTTACTAGGAACAGGCTCTAAATGACTCCACACGATCAGCCTGCACAGCCAGCATGACACCGTGCTGAGACTGTATATCACAAGACATTCTGCCTGCACCTGAAAGCCTCCTGCCAAGACGGGAAGTCCTGGAGGTACACACATCACCCAGAGGAGATCAGAACCAGGTCAGAGATTGTCTGCCTCCTTTCCCCAGCACCCTGAAGCCTGGGAAGAATCAGAAGTCTCAGCAGCTGACAAGACAGTAACAGAATTCCCTGAAAGTGTTTGGGTACTGTCTGAAGCTGTAGCTAGCCCCACGAGTCGGGAGATCATTTTGTGAGTAGATACTTAAGTCTCTTGTAATTCACCATTGCCTTCTGCTATTATCAGAAAGGAGCTCCTTGAGTTCATCTAGTGAGCAAGCAGTGTTTTGACCGCAAGCGGTACACTAACTGCAAAGCCTTCTCTTCCAGTTCACTCGAGTTCAATTAATGTTATATATTATTACTAGCTATTTCTAGATTCTCTTATTATCTAGTATGAAGTTTCCATGACCGATGTGAAGAACCAATTATTAAAATTAGTGATTGGGGTGTCAAGAGTTCTGAATATTGAATATTAATAACCAATAATACATTTTGAAAATTATCATCTCTCATTAATTATGCCTCCATAAAAGGTGTTATCATTAATTTTTATTTCTTGGCTCACCTTTGGTTCTGACTAACCAGTTGAGCAAAAGGTAGTAACACAGACTGATGCTGATGGCAAAAGAATGATTGTTTTTGAATACTGTTCAGGGTTTCTTAGTACTTTGGGTGGCTACACAGATAGTGCAGTTCTGTATGAGTGAAAAAAAAAAAACATAAATGAAGCACAAATGTATTCATTGTATCCAGGCTGAGAGTGAAGTTGTAGAGATGGCCTGTTACTCATCTCAGCCAGCTACAAAATGGGAGATTATTTAAATTCAGCATATCAGCAAAACTTTGCACTAATGCCATAAATGTTTGGGAAGGTAGCTCTAATGTTTTCTAAGGTCATAAAAAAATAATTTTACTTACATTTTTGTTCACATGGTCAAGTCCTAGACACCAATAGCTGAACAGTCTTGGGAATATGCAGGTGCTCTTCTGGTCACCTGACTTCTGTTTAATTTGGTTTAAAGTGTTGCCTCTGGTCAAGGGATTGACTATGGCTTCCTGTGTTGAAAAGGCTTTTCATGTCCCTTCCCTGTGTAACTAGAGCTGCTCAGTAAAATTGTGGTCTTCATGCCATCACCTTTTAGAACTGTGTTACAGCTAGATACTATTTTGACCCTCAAAAAAATAATTAAAAAATAAAAAAGGTGAAAAAAAAAGTAAATCCTTACCAAGCCTGTGGTCCTTTTGCATAGCTGTGCTATTTGCAGCTCAAACCTCTCATGACTCAATGTGAGCATGTTTGGTTAAAATAGTAGGGTCCAAATGATAGATGGAATGGCTGCATCATATCTTGGGAAAACATTTAAAAGGGTGTTTTGTTTCTGTGAGTCCACTTGGGATTTGATGTAATAGTGCTTGCAAGAGTTGATATAGAGGAAATTATTGCTTCCCAATAAAATTCCCCGTTTTTATTGGCTCACATACAGAAAATGGCAGGCAGCTGATAAAATACTCTGTGGAATTTTCCTTCCATCTAGCCATGTACTCTACAGCTATGAAGTGCAGATTTTTTTTTCAAGTGTGTAGATTATGATTGTTTGAAAGCCTTTTATGTTTATCATACTACACTTTAAGTGGGAGTCTTTACATATTTTGTGCTTTAACTGAAACTTTGACATTTAAAACTGCTGGGTGTGACAGTAAAGAATAATAAAAAAAAATAATCACAGAAATCTCTTCTCCCTCTCAAAGGTTTACAGGCAAAGTAAGACATATTCTACAGCAGCATTTTTAACTTTTCACATGTGATACGGATTCCTGATAGACTGTATAGTTAACCAGATGTATACATACCTATATATATACACATAGATACATGCATAGTAGGGCTTTGTAAGACTGAAACTATAAACAACATTTGCAGAATATTGCTTCATCGGGGCATGAAAATCTAGAAAACAGATCAGTTGTACTATCTTCCCTAAGACAAACACAGACTTCCTCAGAAATTTAAACTCTGCAGCATTACTTGCATTTACTAATAACAATTCCTCAACTTTCCACAGTGGAAAAATCTTCAATTTCCTACTCATTTAGTTACTGGAAAGTATAAAACATTTCATCACATTAAACTGGGTTTTCCTTGTTCACAAGAGAGAATTTGATCCTAAGCATTAGGGCCAGAGGAGGATGTATGGTGACTTTTTAGGTGCCTGCTCTCTGAAACAGATGCCAGACTCTCCATCTTCTCAGACTGTGCATAGAGAAAGTCAAGTTTTCCTGGGAAAAAAAGTTGCACAGATGTACCCTGCTCTGTGGCAAGTACAGGGCACCAGATATCTTAAATCTGATCCCCCTCTGCAGGGATACAGGGGAGGCCCCTCTCTGCATGGCATTCAAGAGTTTGAGGGACATCAGGAAGGGCAAAGCATCTTTTTTCCATCCAAGACACCAAAGAACTCACAGTCCTGGTGGAAACTGTGAAAGCACTGAAAAGCACTGTTGTGGCAGTTTTCACAGGTGCTTGTGATGAATCCAGGCCTTCTGCAGCATCTCCTCCAGTCACTTGGGGAAGGGATGCTAGTTTCTCTGTCTGGTTAACAAGTGAGTTTGAGCTCTTTTGCAGTTCCAACAGAAGTGGCTGCTAGGGAACTGCTAAAACAAAATAATTAAACAAACACAAACATAACAAAAGCAAGGAGCCAGTTGAGCTTGATGCTGCATGCCTCAGCTGATTAAAGGGTGCAGAATCTCAGTTTTGAACTTAAGCATTAATCTACCACCTGCCTGCTGTTTCCTGACCTGGCCTCCTCTTTCAGAGACATTTTGGCTGGAATTCAGCAAGGACTGGGATCAGCTTTGTGCATATCTGCTTATCTGTGGCAAAGCAAAGCAGCTCAGTGCTATCCAGACCTGGCCTAGTAAGTTGTAGAGATGTAAGTGGAGATATAAATGTATTACACCTGCCTTCTGGGCCAGCAGCAGCTGAGAATGGGATCTAACAGTGGGGTCTGATTTCTCAATTCTGAACTTAGCCCTCTCCAGCAGTTATGTCCTAGTGATAAACTCAGTCTATTTACTTTTCTGTCACTGGGAATTTACAAACCACCTTAGCTTTCTCGTTACTGTCTAGGTTGGTGTGATCACAGGATGCTCTCTCTGGAAAACAGACTGATTCTGTTGATTGACTCCAGGGGGAACAGAAAAAGCGGGCAAAGATGACTGTGATCATTTTCATATCAGATATCAGGTCAAGCAGTGACTGAGCTTTCCCCATAACCATAGAAGACAGAGAACCTCTGGCTGCAAAGGACAAGGGAAAGTCTTAGTCATAGAAAAATATTTCCTTTAATGTGCAACATCCTCCTCCACAATAAGCTCTGCAGGACGTGTCTCAACCTCTAGGCATGTTAGCCTGGTTTCCAACTGGCTGCTGTGATTCACCTGACTCATCCTGTGAAAGGTGTCTGCATAATGCCTGTTTGCCCACACTTTGTGTCTATAAATCAACTTTCACCTGAAGAACAGCAACTCCTCATCTTTGCAGTTTCTTCATGGCTCACAATGGTTTGGCAACAAAGTGCATTACAGCACTCCCAAATGCTTATCAGTTTTCCAGAAGGGTTGTGCTGTTAGTTGGAAATGTCTCCTTGTTCAGCTCCTGGAGTTCTTCAGACCTGAAGTGTCTTTAAATTGTCAAACTTCATTGTCACCAGAGACAGCTGGCACAGGAAATAACTCCATGGAAGAATCAAGTGATATGGCATTTTTGAGAAACATCTTACAAATCTATAGTAAAGCTAGCCTTTTATCTCTAATTAAATGAACATCATACCATGCTGACACTTTTATGTGCTGGTTTAAGAGTTATAGCTAAATGATGTTATGAGCTCATTATGTGAATACACAGCAGCATTGACCCAGACTTGCCTCCCAGTCTTCCAAATCTCATCCATCCCACACTTGGTTTACCACAAAAATGGCCTGGATTACTATAAGTTTAAACCAAGAGGACACACTTTAACATAGCCTCTGTGTTTCAAATGTGCAGTGATGATCTAGCTAACAAGAAGCATATTCAAGCATGCTCCAGAGACACTGTCAATCAGGTGTATATTAGTCCTCCCTTCTGCTGGAGCAGACTGAAAGGAGATATCCCTCCAGAGTGCTGAAAGGGTCAGTTATGGATCCTAGGAAATATCCAAATGCAAATAGTAGATTTTAAGTAAATGAGAATAATGAAATTAGTTTATCTGCTGCCCACTGTTGGGAATAACTTCCTAACGGGAAGTTGTAGAGAAGATGAAGGCATCTTCTCAGATGTGCCCATCGCAAGACGCAGGCTATAAAACAGGAAATCCCAACTCAGTGTAAAGAGTCATCAGACCCTGAGCAGATTGTCCAGACAGATTGTACAAATCTTATCTTTGGAGATATTGAGAACTTGACCAAACAAGGTGTTGACTACTTGTTCTAGCAACCTTCTTTGACCAGGAAGTGGCTCTAGGTGACTGCCTGAGGTCCTTTACAACCTATGTGTTTCTTAGCTTGCATATGTGCAAGAACTGTGTGTCCTGCAGCACTAGTGCAGCAGGAAGCTGGTTGCAGATGCCATTCAATAACAAAAGGGAGGAAGCCACATTGCATCCAGCAGAGTATTCTGCAGTATACTTGAGAAGTCCGTGTGACAGCAAAGGGAGATAACTTGGTCAGACAAGTGTTGGTTCCCACAAAAAAAATTTTTGGTGAGGTTATTTTTTTTTAATGGTAAATATTTTTATTACTGTACTTGTTCTTCCTTCTGTTTTCCTTAATAACATGTAAAACAGATGAAAGTGTACATTTTTCTGCATGTAGTCACAGGGACAGAGTATGTCAAAAAGCAGTGTAATGAAGATCCAGCTACAGCAAGACAGTAACTAAATCTATTGTGAAAAGGTGCAAGAAACTGGAGAATGGTGAGAAGGCAAGAAGTTGCAAGGGAGAAGATGCACAAGCAGAAGAGAGTAGCTGGTATGCAGTGATGCCTGTTACCTCCTTTGCATTTCTACAATTTGCTATAGCAGACCATAAGAGCCAAGGACATGCAGTCATTGAGCAATACTGTGCTGGTTGCTGTTGATGCTGGCAAATT
Organism: Ramphastos sulfuratus; assembly: GCA_013399055.1. Classification (NCBI taxonomy): domain Eukaryota; kingdom Metazoa; phylum Chordata; class Aves; order Piciformes; family Ramphastidae; genus Ramphastos; species Ramphastos sulfuratus. Next base: position 329,265 of record WBNM01002457.1, on the reverse strand, counting down.
GGCAGGGAAGTTTAGGTAGCAGAACTACTCAATGTGGTTCTTTAGTAACATAATCAGTATTTCAGTGATTGCTTTCAGAGTGAGTTCTAAAAGATGATTTGTGTCTACCCACACTGGATGTACATCTCATATTACTCTTAGTGGAGGAAGCCATAGTTTGAGGCATTGGTGAGGTACTTTTGTGGTTTGGCTGATGACTCCCATTTCTTCAGTAGATTTGGGTTAACATCACTGGCTGTCTTCAAGCAAGCCTCCTTATAACAATGCTTCTGACAACAACGGAAACACAAAAAGAGGCTTTTAAAAATTATAATCCTAACAATGTACAGAGCATTGCCTTTTTTTTTTCCCCTGGATTCACATTCACAGTTGTATAGAGATGTCATTTATGTCCTAGACACATTAATTTCTGATTTCTTTAACCCTCTTAATTGGAAGAAAGTAGGTTGCTGCTGATTTATGAACTCTTCAGAAGTGCCAGGGATCATTTTAAATGTACACAGCTGCTCTGCAGTAGTTTAACTTGGCAGATAGTATTAAACCATTGAATTGTGTCATTTATTTGTGTTTGCACACAATAAGTTCCTTGTGCAGGTTCTTCAGAAATAGCCTCAATGTTGATTCGGAAATGTGGCCTAAAAATAACCTAACCCCATGATTTATTATTTTGGTGCTTGTCTCCAAGCAGTACATCTGAAATGAAGAATGGGATAGCATGTATGGCCCAGATAAGGCAACAGAATGGAAACCATCCATAAGAGGAACTGTAGACCGAGGTCTAAAATGGAAAAGTTCCCAGGGTGAGCAAGCAAGACACATGATGGGAATCGACCTGTGTTGCTGGTATTTGGGAGCACTGCAACTTATTTCATTGCTAGGCAAGGGAGTGTGTGATGTTGTGTAATGAGAAAGAGCAGCAGTCGTGACAACAGTATCACTGGTTGTAATGGAGTATAAATCAGGGCAATTTACTCTGTCATTCCATTCAGGGCATCATAAAAGTAACGCCTGTCGTCTGGAAAAAATCTAAACTCAGAGAATAATGTAATGCATTTTGCATACACCCTACTGAATGTATAAAATACTACAGCACCAGAAAAGAAAACACTTAGAAATCGAGTCTCTTTATACTGAGAAGTGACATCTGCAAATATATTCTACAATCAATACTACGTGACTTGATTTATGCCTTCAACAATTCTATGGTGGATAAAAAAACAGTATAGATTCTATTATAGCTCTAAAAGAAATAACTTTTTAGGCCATGATACTAATCCCTTTGATCCACACCACTTAGTGTATGGGAAAGCAAAAGAACTTCCCTTATTTCTGCTTTGGCTGCAAAATGGAGTAAAAACAGCCTTCAGGGAATTATAGATTCAGTTACATCCTCAACAGGAGAACCTAACAGGCAGTGTTTAAAGACTGATTGATAGACATCATCTCTTGATGATCATAGCAGAACATTTTAGGCTGCTGATTGTAAGCACAGGCATGCTGGAAAGCCAAATTTATGCCTGTCAGGCTTTCTGCTGCACTTTGTCTCCTCTTTTCTTCCCTTCCTCTCAAACCAGATTTCAGCAGTCTGACTTGGAAATCAAGAACAATGACCAAGTAAGTTTCAAGTAATTTCCTTTGGTAAATGGTATAGAAGAGAGAAATTAAAAATTAAACGAAGGGTAAGTTTATCTTAATCCTTTGGAAGATGATGAAACTTGAGCCCATATTGACTTTAGAAGATAGTTGTAGCATCATTTACCCAGGATGATTCAATTCTTTCATCCATCACTGTCACAAAACTGTCACATGCTCTGGCCGGGCACAACCGGCAGAATGATTTGCTTTCAGGAGGTCATGAGATTTCTTCTACCTTGTTGTGAGGGGCAGTGAAGCATGACTTTCCCCCTTGTTCACAGTCAGTGCTGGCAATAGCTGATGAAATTGAACTATGGGTGGGATTTCTCTTTTTTACTTCCTTACCTTCTCTGATAGCAACTTAGAACTATCGGTGAGGCAGTTGTGGAACCATTCAGCTGCCTTACCAAAGGTGGCAGTGTAAGGTTGCTCAGACCACTAAGGTGCAGAAACTGGAGCACCTTGAGTCTTCTACTTTAAAGAAACTGTACGTTTAGTATGCCATCACCCACAGAATTAATGCAGAAAATATTGTCAGGAGTCTGAGTCAAGAACCTGTTGCCTTTTTGTCTTACAGACCCCCCAGCCCTCAACATAGAAAAAGAAGAAAGCCCAATTATTAACATTGAATTTATGTTACATGCACTATGGCAACTGGATTGCATATTTATGAGAGGGTGGGAGTGGGCAGTATGCTGGAGAGATCACTCAGGCCATCCAATTTAATGTCCATTTTTGTATGGGACTTCTTGGTCCTGTTTGTCATTCCCACTACAGTGGTACAAATCACAAATCAGACTACTCCTTCTCCAATGCAGTAACAGACTTTGCTTTTTTTGAAGTACATATTGTGCTTTGAAGAATAGAAAAGGTTTTTGCTTAAGAGGGAAATAAATATAGATGTAAATAGCAGGAGATACTACAATTGCTTTGGTAGCTTGGTCTTCTGTTGTTAAATCTTCTACTTTTTAGTTCCATTATTATAGTGTAAGACATTTTATGCAATCCTTTTCTTTTTGTTTGTTTTTGAAATCAATACATTTTTATGTTGACATTGTCCTCAATGATTTAATTTTATGTTAAAATACAGAGGAAATTGTTGGAAGTGTTGTCTGCACATCACGTCACTGCTACACAGACTCAGCACAATAGACAGAACAAGAATCAGTTTACCAAGGCTGTACCTATAGCTCCATTTCTTCCATTAGCTGATGAAATCTTTATAACTAACACAGAACGTAGTCATTTTTAAAGCAAACATAACTAGACAAATGGTGCAGATACTTCATGGACGATATCTTCCTTTTCATGAGTAAAAGGTTCAGCAGCCAGTCAATATACAAATCCCAGAAATCACCTTTAAACCTGAACGGCATCAAGGTTTCTGTTTCTGAAATACCAGATTGTATGTAATGACACACAGACAACTTATTATTAACCAAATAATACCCTTATTTTGAACTAAAGTTTCCCTATTATAGGAATAAAAAAATCCAAGTAGTTACTTCATTCTTTTAACTGCATTTTATGTAATTTCAGATAAAAAGAGGAGGAAGAAATAAAAGTGGTTTGAGTAGGTCCTGCAGAACCACAGGAGGCATCTACCTGACGCTGCTGCAAATTTCTATGTAATTGTTATTATACAGACAGGAGTCAGCCACAGCAGATTTGTGTCCAAACACCAAGTCACAATTAACAGGTGTCTGGAATCCACTTGCCCCACTAGGAGAGAAAAAAGCATGAGGAGGGCAACCTAACACAGTGAATCTGATTTGAGGCAGAATGCTTACTTATCTGGGATGTTTTTAGAACTTCAGACATTAAGACACAAGGGCAAGGGATAATTAATTAATACAAGATGATTTTTTTTTTCAAAATTAATATTGTTTATTAATTTTGCACTTCAGGAGTCTTGCCCCTTCCAATCACTAATTATTAATAATAATTGGTTCATTGCATGGTCATGGAAAGCATTACATTAAGGAATAACTAGATCTAGAACAAATAACTGGCAATAATATGACATTAATTGAACTGAAAGAGAAGGTTTCTGTGGTCAATACACCGCTTGCCCACTAGGCAGACTCAAGGAAGCTCCTTTCTGCTTTAGGCCAGGCAGTAATTGGTGAATTACAAGAGGCTTTAAGTATTTAATTACAAATATTAATCTTCCAATTCCCTGGGACTAACTACAACTTCAAACAGTACTCAAACACTTGCAGAGGGTTCTGTTACCGTCTTATCAGCCACTGAGGCTTCTGATTCTTCTCGAGCTTTACAGGGTGCTGGGGAAAAGAGGCAGATGATCTCTGACCTGGTCCTGAGTCCTCTGGAAGATCTGTGTCCCTCCAGGACTTCCCGTCTTGGCAGGAGACTTTCAGGTGTAGACAGGATGGCTTGGCAGATGTGCAGAAGGCACAGATGTCACACTGGCTAAGCAGGCCTATTGGAGGCAATTGTGCCTATTCCTGGTAAACTCGAAGCAGGCAGTTTCCAGGCAGATAAGCCCAAAGCATTAGGGCTTGTTATTATGTGGCAGGAGTAGCTTATAGCTTAGCAAAGAATAATGCTGCAGAAGGCAGTGGCAGAATCACTGCCAGAAGCAGAGAGCATGTTAAGGCAGAGGCAACAGTGGTAACAGCAACTTGTTGTCTCTACCTGCTCATCTCTTTTATCAATGTAACCCAAGACTTAATGGGCCTTTGAACACAGAATAGCTAATCAGAATGGCAGCTAGGCAAGCTTAACCATATTAGGTGAAGCCATAGGCTTGCTTTACCCAAATTTGGTAAAACACAGACCTTGCACGAGGTAGGCACAAGCCAAGTGTGTGTACCTTGTTTACCACAGGATGTAAACAGGAGCAAAACAAGTCTGGGCAAGCCAGGGTCCTTAGACTCAGTGGCTCCAGGTTTTTTGTCCTCCTCCTCATGGTTGCTTCTCCCATCAGCAGAAGGAGGGAGAGCAGAAAAACACGTCTGGGCAAGCCAGGACATATTCAAGCCTACTTTGACCTATTCGGGCCTTCTACAACAGTAGAGTCCTGCTTCCCTCTTCTGTGTCTTGGTATCTTTGCCTGCACTTCCAGCCCAGGAGTCACAGTACAGTCCTCACTATGGACTGGCCTGCAGTATGGATGAGGTATGTAACTATACCACAGCCTAAAAACTGCTGTAAAAGTCAGTCCTGCAAGAGAGTTGTCTTGGGTAACCATTCCTAAGGAAAGCTATTCAGAGAAGAGCTAGTGATCTCTCTCCTTCAATATTACAAGATATTCCCTTTGCCAAATATATGCTCTACTTTTGCAACAGTGCTAATGCGCAAGGGTAAGAAAGCTTAAATTTTGTTTGTTTGTTTGTTTTTTCCCCCATCTTTTAAAGATGGCACAGGGAAACTCTTCTTACATGGCTCTGTTTCTTCAGTGGTACAGTCTAAATACATTTTGGTGTGTCTGAAAAGCAAAGCCAGATTTTGCAGCTCTAACTAGCTCCTAACTGTTTGAGATAAAACTGTCTTTCTGGCACTGAAGAGGGATGTGCTTTTGACTGTGATTCAAAATCTTATTGAAACCTTTGTTTTGATTTCAACAGCTTTCACCAACCTGAATGGATTGGATTAATTAAGGAAAATGTATGTCTTACCATCCTAAAATACTTCGAAGTTTTTTTCCTCTTTGACCTTTCAAAGAAAAAGAAAAAATCTTTTGAATGCAAACCAGCGCAACAAAAAAGTTAATTCTTATGCAGAAATGAGAAAAATCAAACATTCATGGCTCAGGAGGTTGTTAATGTTCTAACTTGTGTCAGAGTATATTTCCAAAAATTTTCCTGAGGAAAAATCTAAGGGCACCAGAGGCAAACAGCAAGACTGTGACCTTGAGAGAATTTGGAAAATGCTGTTATTGCTGCAGAGACGTTGCCTTGCCCACCCACAGATACCAGGTGGCACAGGTCAGTGGAGGCAGACACTTGAATAGTGCCTGTCAGCTAGATACGTGATCTAGAAACTGATGGAGAAAACCTGTAGGATGAGTATCAGCTTAGAAAAAGTCATATGCTCAGATGGTAGGACTAGAAAAAAAGTTGTATTTTTAACAATAAACATTGGTAGTCTTAATTTTTTCAAGATAAAATTATTTATAAGACAGAAAGAAAAGAGTGCAGCTGTAATCCCTGCTGAGCAGAATCTTACTTCCTTGACCACTAGAAAAAGCCTTATCCTCTAGTGGCTGGTGCACTAAGTACTTCTGAGTAAAGGTGCACAACATTTTTATCATGAGACATAAAACCAAGCAAAGCCCCACCTGTGTTCAGATTCAGGTTTATCAAAGTTAATCAATTAATAGAAATTTGCAGGTCCAGTTTGAAACATAATTCTTCTCTTGCCAAAATTCAAATGCACAGCAGATATAAACTAAGCACCATGAAAATTACCTGTCATTGCTATTTAAGCAGGAAGCTTCAAATTCTGTGGGATTTATTTTCCTTAGACAAATACCTCCATACTTCATTTTTTGTACAACTCTATATTAGAGGACACAAAATTCCAATGGTAGTCAGAGATAAACTAAATGACTCCCCTCCAAAAGTCCTCCCCTAGGTGTGTTCAAAAGTTCAGGTTCAATGCTTCTCAGCTTTGCATTGTCTAAATTAGTCCTGAACAAGAACCATATGTTATTCAAAGCAATTAAAAATTTCCTTCAGCTTCAGTGGTAAGAAGCCTGTGGTTTGGGAGCAGAAGCTTGTGTTTACTGCTCATCAGGCTATATCCAGAGCAAATTCTGCTCTGTTACACTGATGTAAATCGGCAATATCCCAGGTAGGTGTTGGAATTTATATCACAAAGCATTGGAAGCCAGGCACCAATTCACCTGAAGGAACACTCTTATACATGAATTTTCCCTGATCACTTTAAAATTAATATTACAATTGCAATTCCTCTGTTAACTAACTCAAACTCCCACTTAACAGACACACTGGATAAACACATACTGATCCATTCAGGGCACTGGAGGACAGAGGAGTTACTCTAACTCTTGAGTGACAGGTTTGGACCCTGTCATGAGCTTTCCCATCTCCAGAACAACTTTTGAAAGTCCCACTGTCCCTTCTACTGAAGACCTTTCCACTCTTCCTGTAAAAGAATCCTATTAAACTTACTTCCTAGATGGTAAGATAACTCATGCAGTAAGTCATCAGCAGGAAAACATCAGTTGACGTCCACGAGGCCAGCTTCAGGCTCCATCACTGCAGGTTTGATAGATTGCAGCTTGATCACACAGGTGCCACCACACAATGATGAGTTATGACCTGGTAAGTTGGATAGCAGAAATGTTGCATTAACATAATAATTTTGTTTATCAACACTGTATTAATCAAGAACTATTTCAAAAATAAATGCTCTTTTTAACATCTGCTGCTCAGTGGCCTTGGATGTATATGCTTAATTCCTATCAGGGCTCAGCTGAAAATGACCCTCCTTTTCCTTTCCCCAGGCACTCCCTGCGGCATCTGCTGCTGAAGGGATTTCTTTGGCAACCTGCCTGCTCCCAAGAGGCAACAGGAGTCGGATAACACCTCTACAGGGACTAGAGATGTGTTTCCCCTGTGACGGCTGAGAGGACATGCTCACCTACAGATCTTCAGCTGTAATGTCATCCTGCTGGAGCTGCTGTTGGAGATTAGTGGTATCTCATGCTAGCTCATTTGTTAGCTTATTGTATCCTGAGTACTGTATATGTCAGCCAGAAAAGCAGGGTTTCACAGGAAGACGTTCATGCAGGCAGGACTGATGGTTATTGAGTATGGTCTTTAATAACAATCAGCAAATGGTATATGAGAAAGAAGTTTAATGAATATTACATAACTTCTTTCTTAAATGTTTCTATAAAATGTTGGTTTAGTTATAAATTAATTATATGCATATGTAATATATTAAATTTATATGTATTAAAAAAATAAGTAGACAAGATATAGTCATTCAACAAAATTTTAACTTCCTTTTTTCTGTTTTTGCCCTCATTAGACTCCAAGAACCTGGACATTCCTTTCCCTTTATTTCTGTGAAAGCTTATAAAAAGGAGGTAAATAATCCAGCAATGCTGGATTTAAATTCCTGCTTAAGCAGATTAATTCTTTATTATTAAAATGGATTTAAAATAAAATAAAAAGGAAATATGTAAGAACTGCAAATAGTAGCAGTATTATTCATGTATTGGCAGTTGCCCTTTTCCCAAGTGTCTTGTAATACTGAATGCCTCTCAACAGACTCCTGTAACTTGCTTGTGTGTTTCGGTTTTGGGCCTTAATTTTATAGCTTTTTTTTCTTCTAAGTTAGCTCAGCAAGGATCACTTCCTAGGTTGTTCTGACCATTGTTTGTGATGATTACTTGTTGGCAAACAGAATTAAAAAAACAAAAATATCCTCTGCCTCTACTATCTTAGAGTTGCAGATGCTGGCTTTTATTGTTAGTACAAAAACTATGATTGTTAGAGAAGAGAAGGAAAGAGGTTTGGAAGTGTGAGAAGTAAATATCTTGAGGCTCCTACCCAAGTGCGTGGATGCTTACTGGTTAATGTGGATGGATTAACATAGAATGATATTGCTGTGATTGTGGGGCTTCCTCTATCTTCTGGCTTCCTTCTCCCACAACCCAGCAATCATTTCTCTCTTTTTTTAAATAGACAGTACTAAACTTTGCTTTATGTTCCACAAAATACTCTCCATCTTCCAGACATGTCAATTATTTTCTGTTCTCCATCCCTCTTACTTTCACTGTGGCCAAATGCCTTGCAATAGATGAATAATGGATTTATTCTTCTTTTGAGTATGTACCTTTACGTTATCTCTTGGAATATTTTTTACTTCACAGGCTGGCACCAAAACAACATGTAAAACATTAATGGAACTTCAAAACAAGCCACCTACTCTTGGAAACCTTACTAGTAATTTTGCCTGCTTAATTTTGATTATAATGTACTTAAAGGTGTTTTTCTTGGAAATGCAAATGGTGACCGATTCCAGCTTTCATGTTTTCATTAGTTTACTGCACCTAAAAATGACTGCAGAAACTTAAATTTATTTCTAAGTGCAATATTATGGTTCTGCATATCTGCTTGGAATGAGGTCAGAGGCACAGCTTCCAAGCAATCTGACTCTTTGGTTTGGTCCTTACACTGACATTTGCATGAGTGGAAACACCGCATACTCCAACACTCTGACTAGGGTTGCATGCCCGCTCACCTTAGGTTTGAGTGGAGTCAGTGGAGGACCCAGCACATGGCATTCAGATGAAGCAGCGTCAAAGCTTGGACCTTCAGGCCAGACCTCCCTGCAACGTGGGGATGAGCTGCTTGCTGCACAATGCAGAGGTTGTCCTCCTGTAATTTCTGTCAGATGCTGGCCATTAGTTGTTTATCTGATCAGGGTGAAACTCCTGTATGTGTGTAAGGACAGGTGGAAATTCAGAGTCAGCCCCTGTTCTGTGACAGGTACATTTTGGTAAGCTCAGTTTCACACTGGCTTTGGAGTAAGCAGTGCCCCAACCTGCCTTGGGAATATGAATAGTAGGAGCATAAGTCTCTGAACACAGACTTTTTCCTAATAGCAAATCCCTTCATCAAATCAGCGTTTGAAGGAGCCAGAGCATGATACTTGTGCACTTCTAGCAAGGAAAACCAACTCACAGGGCTCTGTTTGGATGTGGGAACAGAGGTGGGCACAAATCACCAGATGTGCTGGTGGCTGCAGCCAGGAAAAGGTGCTCGCTCCTTGTGCTATCAAAGTGTTCTCCTGGGAGTCTCTGTTTTGTTGGCATCTGTGTCCTGAGAATCAATTAAAAGGAAGTTGGATCCCCTCCATGAGGTTTTATGTTGTTCCCACTGTTACTACGAAAATTTTTGTATTTTGAATACATTCCAAGAACATTTTGCATCTTCCTTTTAACTAGAGGTACAAACAGCTGTTTTAAAAGAAACTGATAAATAGATGAAATCTTGCATGTTTTCCAAGTATTTGCTTAACTACAGTGACTACATTGGGAAAAAGTAGTTTCTGGACTGAGGCTTGATTTACATCTAGCCAAATTATGCAAACGCTTGATTTATGATCCAGTGGATAGCAATTTATTCAGTATCATGGGACTAGACTGCTGGTCTCGTATTCATTGTTGATATATGTAGTTTATGAAAATTAATGACAATTCTCTTCAAAAAATTATCTGTTCACAGAGAAAACTCAGATTTGCTTTACAGAATTCCCCTGCAGAATGTACGATTTTCACCTTGGATCAATTCTCACACCTTTGACACTGGCAACTGGAATTCTCATTCACATCTATGGGGACAAAATGTCATATATGTATACAACCAAATTTGAGACCACAGGCATAGAAGAAATGCACTTCACTCTTTAATGCAAGCTAAAAGCTCCTTTCTTTCTGTTGTCAAAGAAGTTGTTTCTCCTCTGCTTTGCACAACAACTCGTCCAGAATGACATAGCCTTTGAATAACGATTCCGGTAGAGGTATTCAAGTATAGGGTTATTTGTTAAATTAGTCAAGTATAGGGTTATTTGTTAAATTAGTCATGATATTTATTTGTAAGTAGTAACAACTGGGAAACTTCATATTACATGTTGGAAGGAAAAACAGGATAAATAATTCTTGAGCAATGTTCAGATGCAGGAAGGTTGGACTTAGATGATCTCCAGAGGGGCCTTCCTACCTCTACTATTCTATGCTTCTATGGTTCTATGTCAGGCAGGAAATCCTCCTCACATGGGACTCCATCATGTTGCACACCTTTTTGGGGCTCTTGAGAAAGGACTTCAGTTTCCTTTTAAAACAATGGAAGGCTTGTAGTGGAGAAGCCTTTACCTGCCAAGGAAGATCTGATGTCTACTGAGGGCAAGCAAGGCTCAGATTTCCAGGCACAGTGGGATCTGGAACTGACTGAACTGAGTTAATCTTGTGTGTATCACCACTGGAAGTGCATCACCTGAGCCTGACACACCCCAAGGGACCTCTGGGATGCTCTGCAGCATTGTAGGCAAGAAAATGTATGTGGTATGAGTGCACCAGCCTGCCCATGAGCCAGGAGATTTTGCTCAGGACCAAGAGCAAGCTTTTGGCATCTACAACACAGGAGAGTGGATAAGAAAGCGTGTGATACACAGGATCACCCATACATGTGTTGGCTAAGAGCAGAAAGGGTGCTGTATATGCCACTACTGTAAGATGATGCTGGCTCTGGAAGCAAAAGCTATCAGGGTGCTAGGCTAAACAGATGTCTTTGGGGTTGGATGGGGTACTTGCTGCCAGCCCTGGGGCCCCTGAAGAGCTGGCTGTGGCTATCAGAACTGTGCTGCCTCTCCTGAATTCAAAACCTGTAGGGGACCTTGGCAACACAAGAAAACGCACATTACAGAAACTATTTTTGGTTTTTTGGTTTGGTTTTTGCTTAGATACTGGCCCAGGCTAAGGACCCTAATCACTGGTGATCACCCTGCTGCGGGGGTTTAGCTTGTGCTGGGACTCAGGCAAGCAAGGAGGGGGGAACCATCCTAGTCAGTGCTACTTCTGTGCGCCCAAATGGGCATCCTGCCTTTGGGAAAAGAGACCAAGCCAGAGCAAGGTGGGACAGCCAGGCATGTCACATGCCTCATGGAGTAGGGAGGAAAAGCAAATCAGAAATTGATGATGCAGTCCTGCTGTGTGTTGAGATAGACTGGGAAATTATCCCTTCTTGTGACTGTGTATATGGATTCATTTTACATTAGATAGATACCTGCTTGAGAAAGAGGGACCCCTCCATTTCCCCTTGGTTGCCACCAAACAGCTGATGCCAGCACCTCCCAACTTGATGGTGGAGGTTTTTTTGTCCCTAACTGCAGATCAGCCAATTTTCTGAAGAAACCTAGGTGGAAACATCAGCTTAGCCTGGTGTTTTGGGTGTCTCTGTGAGAGAGTTTACTCTCAGGCTGTAGGGAGATCAAGCACTGCCACCACCCAGTTTCAGACCAAGTCTTCTGAAAGGGACTTTGGGAAAAAAAGCAAGTTGCTGTAACCACTCCTGGCAGTTTCTGAGCCAGACTCGCTACTGTCAGTGGATAATAAGCATGTATAAAGGTAAGTATAAGAAGCCAGGACTTTCAAGATTAACATCCCCTCAGCCAAGAAAGAATAGTATCAGCACAGCTTTGGTACCTATGTCAAGACTGTGATTCAGCAACAGACATCTATAGCATAAATTTCTAAATCTGACTTACCCTTTTAGAGTCATTTTAGAGTAACTAGAAATAAATAAACTTTTAATCACTTTTAAATAGTGACTAATTTCACCCATAGACAGACAGACAAAATGGACCACTCAAATTTGCATCCAAAATGGTTTAGAAGGATCCTGAATTAATTACCTTGTATCTATATATATTTATTTATTTATTTATTTATTTATTTATTAGCTCAATGGCAAGACAGATAGTACTTTCCACCACCCTTTCCATTTCAAACATAGGCTTCTTAGGGTGGAGTTGCATACCTGCTCTGACCACGCTTAGAAGTGCTGGACATGGGTCAGTTCTTGAAATCATTTAACACCCCATCAAATTCACATTCAGCAGGCCTCTTTATATCTCTGCTGCAGTGCCTAGAAAGCCAGTCCTTTTATCAGACTTAAGGATTAACCCTTAAGTGTTCCTTCCCTTCCTCTTTCCTTCCTTACTCCTTCTCTCTCACTCCCTTCTCTTCTCCCATCTTCCTTTCTCCTCCTCTTCCTCTTACCTCTACGTAACCCAAATAATTTCAAACAATATTGTGGTTTTTCATTACATTACAACGTACAAGGATTGATTTCATAGTTACAGAGGGCGTTGGGATGTGTGGGTATTTTGGTTTAGTTTCTTTTCCAAAATTTGGACAGACTTGGTGAAAATTAAAATTGAGCCTTAATTTCCAGCTACTTTCAAGTAGGCATTGTCGTGGAANGGGACTGACCCCAGACCCCAGACTTAGTGGCGTCAGGTCCTTTGTCCCTTTTCCCGCGGTTGCTCTCCCCAAAACAGAAGGAGGGAGAGCAGAAAAAACATGCCCGGGTGAGCCAGGACATTCACAAACCTAATTTGGCCTGTTTAGGCCTACCACGACAGGCATATACAGAAATAAGGCAATTTTTTCTTGTAGCTCTATTTTGCAGCCTGATTTGCAGTTCAACCCACAGCCACCAAAGAGAGGTTTCACCCTCTCCAAAAACATGCCGAAAGATAATTAACATGACAACAGTTAGCAATTACTTCAGTCTTAGCCTTCAAAGCACTTATCAAATCTCTGCTGTTAATCTACATACTTAAATTTATGACACCTTTTTCTTTAGGTAAAATTGTCTCGATTTGTGTCACAAACTGGCCTGTGTGAGCTGGGTTTGTGCTGTTTGTTAGAAAATACAAAGCATTCAGAATATATCAGCAAACCCGGACCTCACTTGGTAGCTTAGAATGCTTTTACTTATGCAAATGACTCCTACGGAATTTAGAGCTCTGAGTGTATGTAAGGAGTAAAAGCATTACTTAGTAAATCGACACAATGTTCGTCGAGGTGCAGAGCCTTCTATGTTGGCTGGAGACTGCAGCCAGAGCTGAAAGAACTTCAGGCAATTGTAGTCTGAGTTATTATTCCTATTGAGCGCATCTGCCTGGCTCCCACCTGCCCTGGCTCCAAGGACTGCCTGTGTGGCTCTTGGACCTAGCCAAGCAAAGTGAGCCAATGGGGTGGAGTACCTTGGAAGCTGCTTAAAGAAAAAAAAAAAAAAATATTCTCTAATGGGAGAAGTGTGATTTTTCCAAGTCATTTGACCTGAGTGGAAACAAAGCTTGTCAGAGACTGTATTACGTGAAAATGTTTGCAGAATGATGTCAGTGTGTTACCACTGTTAGTAGACAGTTGGGGCTTTATTCACAAGAACGGCACATTTTTGCTGCATGTAGCTGATTAATAAATTAGACTTTCTGTGTGCAAGTCAGATTTGTGAAAATACTGCCCCTTCTTTTTGAGGAAAAAACACTTTTTTTTTTTTTGGGTGTGTCTGTGTAGATGGGCTAAACTAATTTATGGCTTTCCAAACACAAGTTATCAAAGGTGTTGATGTGTATGTGAGCCCCTCTAAGCAAAGTATAGGGGAAGGAAGCTGGAGTACAGGCCTAAAGGGGCTTCCCAAGCATCTCACCATAGTAGCTCAGGTTAAAGATTGACCTTGGTCAAAGACGCACCTACCCCTGCCTCCTTTCTCCCTGGCACTTGTTTAACAAAATGTGTAAGAAGCAAGGAATGTATGAAGCAACCCATTCTCAGATATACTGCTACAGCTCTGACAGTCTCCACAGCAACCACATCACACAATCTGCTCCATAAAACAATTGGAAAAATATGGTTTGTTTGGGTGTTAACAGGCCTTCCAGCTCAGTGACGTTTTCTGCTGGAGATGATAAACTTGAAGACACTGTGGACAAGCAGCAAACATGGAGCAAGGGAATTGGAAGGATGTTTTGCAAAACCTGGGAAACCTTGATTTTGAGTTTGGAGTCAAGGATCCAGTTCTCAATAATATTTTGGGATGCTCATCCACCCATTTCCACATGGATATGCATTTATTGGTGCAAATGAAAGGGTGGGATTCAGAGTGAAGGGCAGGGGGAGGTAGAGACTATATAATCAGCTACTGTAGGTGTCACCTTTTTTCAGTGAGCCTACTGTCCTTTCTCTCAAAACCAGCAGCAAGGAGCCTGTGGAGGAAGTAATTCAGGAAAGCCTTCTAATTTTTTTGTGGCTGGCCCTAGCTCCTCTCTTTGGGAATGAGGAACAAATATTGCCTGTATCATTTACAGCTTGCTGCCATCAGTTTTGGTGGAATAAAATAACCCTGTTTCCCCTCTACTTCAGCTTTTCTGAAATGATATATAATCTGCAGGTGGTCTGTGGGATAGTCCCTTGCCAGTGATTTAATTTTCATTGTGGTGCAACATATTGCTGTTGTTATTTGCATATCTTCAGTAGTAACATACTAGGGAAATAGAGATACTTTTATTAGAACAGGCTGAAGAATCTTAGCATTTGGGAATGATTTGGCTCTACAGTACTTGCAGTGCCACAAGTTCAGTGTATGCTTGTGAAAGCATATCCATAACAGAAGGTAAAACATACTTCTCCAGCTTCCTTTCCTATGCCCTCCCAGACAGGTTCCTACCCAGTGCTCTTCACTAGTGTCTGGAGCCTAGTGCAGTACTGTGTTAAGAGATGTGACTAACATCTGTCATGCATTGTGCTCTGAAGGAAAGTGTGTGCAGCAGATTTAAATCTCTCCTTAGGCCTAATGCACATGTATTTCATTTAAAGGCCTGACAAGGAAAAAAAAAAAAAAGAGGAAATAAATCAACATGGTCTTACCCTCACTGTTTAATTAGTTCTTATTGTATTCATAGCCCATTTTCACTCCATTATTCATAACTGTCAGTACTTTCCCCCCTCCCTCCCCACCATTTTTTTTTTCTTATTTAATTAAAATTATTTTAAAGAAATCAGAGCTAGGCAAGGGTGCCTGAGTTTCAGGCTTGGGGACAAAAATCTTTCTTTCTGCATAGGTCAAGTACAGTATAGGCAGCTGCAATGAAAGTTGATCTTTGCTAATCTGCCACCAGCCACCATTCAGGGAAAAGACAAACTAAAAGTGTTTCCTCATTAATTTTTCTTGATCTGACTTGTGCCTGTTGATACTTAATTTCAGTGCACCAAAAATGTGGAGGTAAACTTTGGCCTTCCTGTTACCCACTCTCCTCAGATCTTCCTCAAAGACACATAAAGCAAACTTAAAAAAAGAGACAGAGATCTTCACAGCAACCTGTAAGCAGAAACCATGAGCCAACAGGCGTCCAACAAAAGCCAAATTTTATATTTTTACTTACTGATCTGCAGCACAGGAGTTGTAAAGGCTGGAAGTCTTCTTCCCTGGAAAGAGGACCCTAAGGATGGCAGTGATGATTGCTCATTAGTCCCAGGAGCTAGCTCCACTTAACTTGTTTGCTTTGCCTGTCAGGCATTTTGGAAGATCATGTCAACAATGCCCAGATGAGACCTGTCTGGTTCATTAAAAGCAGCTGGTGCAAGCACTAGGCTCATGTCATGCCAGAGGAAGCCTTAGCCTTGAAGCTTGTGCAGCAACAGATATGGGGATCCAGTGGCAAGGATGTAGGAGTGGTAATAGCAGCTTCTTGGATTGGGGTAGTTTACCCACCTTTCATTCATACTGAGGCATTGGAAGGTGTTTCCAGACAGGGGAGCCTGTAAAGTGCTTTTAGTCATTGATGATGAGATGAGAAGCTGTGACTACAGACAGCTGCAGCCAGAGAGGCCAACCTAGCTCTTTGGGGTTCCCTCTGGAGAAGTGGAGACCAAAGGAGTTCTCCCCTTTTCCATGTTCATCTTGACAAAGGAAGGATAACAACTGGATTTGCTGGGAGGCAAGGGAGGAAACTAAGGTCAAGGAGAGGGCAAGGCTATATGTGGGTGCTGGGAGAGAGAGAAAAACAAGTGCACCTGTGAGAGGTACAACAAATGTGTTGCACCTAGCTCACCTGGTCCTCCCAGAGAGCAGCTCATATTGGTTTGTTGCTTATTTCCAGGTAGGGTTGATTGACCAGAAAAATTGCCTGCACTGCACCATGTTTCTCTGTGGTATTGCAACAGCCAAGGAAAACATCTAATCTTAAGAACTGGTAGAAATCTTCCTTCATGAGGAATCCTTAGCTGTTTTCATTTCTGGAATGTGCCTATTCAAGTAATGTTCTCAATTTTTTATTGAAGGATAAAAGCTGCAAGGATTTATTGATAGAGGAAGGGCTTGAAGGATTCCAAGACAACCAGGGTTTAAATATTTCCTTTTGATTTTCAGCACTCCAGTACTAATGAGACTCTAGAGTCAGCACATTTCTTTGACTTTAAAAATCAATTAAACTGTGATCATTGTAAAGAGGTAAACTGGACCATTACTTGAGTTGTGTATTTTACAGTGAACACTGTAAAACACAAGAAGGTTTTTTTGCCTTCTGCCCTGGCATAATTGAGCCACTGTTCAGGTGCATATTGCTCTTCAGGAAGGACACATAAGCATGTGTTTAAGAGCTATGAAATCACCAGCCTTTTTTGTCTTTCCTAAATCAACAAGACTTAAGCATGTGCTTAAAGTGGTTTTTCCGAACTGGGGCCTTAAAGAGCTGAGTTAGCTTATCCACCTTCCTCCTTAAAGATGAATGTGGAAAATTTCCCAGATTATACATCTGCTCTTCCAATTTACATCGTGGAGGGTAAGGCTGAGTACAGACAGAGCAGAAAAGGGGAATGAAAAGTAAAAGCAATCCTGAGCTGGCAACCTGGAAAAAAAGAAACCAAAACAGCTGCCTGACAGATTAGGAGGGCTGCACACTGTGTGCACCAGAGTGGCACCATCTGCACACCAGACTTGCACCAGGCGCAGTATTTAGAATAGAAGGAGAGCCTGTCAAGAGAAAACAAACCTGCTTATGGTCAAGAGGTGTCTTGTTTTGCAGTTTCCTCTTGCCATTTCATCTCCATATGATCCATTTCTTGGTTATGGCTTTGTTTTTTTTTCCTGCAGACTGTTGCAATGGTGCTACTCAAGGAAAGGAGTGATAGCTTCTACCTTAATTTTGCTTGTTCTTCCCAGCACTTTATGTTACTAGGGCATGGAAACACAAAGGGAATTCCTGCCATTGAAAGATGTCACATTTGTGTTGCCCCATGGACAAAAAAAAAAAAATATTGTTCTGCAACAAATCCAGCCTTTTTAGAGAAGTGACAACTCCTGGGGATGGTAGTGCAGTTTAGATGCAAGGACGGGCAGCTTAGTGCCTACAGTGGCATGTGTGCTACCCACAGTCTGCATTTTTGTCCTTCATGGGGTGTTTGCATTACTTGTGCCAGTGCTGCATCCACGGGACAGGTGATAACTGTTTTACCCTGTGTTGTTAAAGAAGATATGTTTACTCTAGCAGTTACATCACTGTGTGGGTCACCAGCAAGGCTGGCTCAGGTTTCCAGTGAACAAGATGCTGTAGACACAATCTTTAATCCTCCCTATTTGAATATGATGTGCTTCTCATCCCAAATGGTTCCAATGAAAGGGGTTCTTTTGTTTACTTTCGTTGCATTTCCATCTTCATTCCTGAAAATTTTCTTTCATTACAATAAGAATTTGGTTAAACTTTCACTGAGGCTGTGACAAAATAATACAGGGCCAATATCAATTGTGCTGTTGCCAGTCTGAGTTCATCTCAAGCCTGACATTTAGTGACCCAAGATACATGAGAGATTCACAATCTGATGACTCATCTGCCCTTAAATCTGAGGAATTTATGAGCCTTCTCTTGGCCACTAGAACATCCTTCTCTTTCTTTACTTGCTCTTTACTTCCTTTCTTAAAGTTTTAAAACTTTATCTGGACCTAGGCTGTTTTTTACATCAAATACTTTCTCTTTGATTTCAAAAATGGAAGGGAAGTTATTTAAAAATAGGCTTCCTCATAGACAGCATTCTGGTAATTAGGCACGGAACTAGACCTCTTAAGTACATCTGTGGCTCTGAGGGAGGTCAGCATGGTTTAACTTCTGAGGAACAGAAGAAAATCAAACTGTTTCTCCATTTGACTAGTGAGAGAGATCACTTTGTATAAATTCCTTCATGTTGTGTAACTTTGGCTTTTTGATTCAGCTTTCCATTTACTTTGACAATATAGCAAATAAAAAATGAACTCCACTTAAGAGTGCTCAGTGGCAACAGAGCTGGGTAGCCAGCTGGCATACTGTGACTGCAAGACACAGTTCCCAAAGACTGACCAGAGCATAGGATACAATTGCCAAACTGATCTCTCATTAAATGCCAATTAGATTATGATCTTTTATTGCTCTTCTTAAATCGTGCTAATGATGCTGTGGAGCTGACTTTCTTCTTCATGAGGTACAAATCACTGAAATCAACCAAAATATTTGTCCATTCATTGCATCTACAGTAGCAATGGGCTGCAGAGGAGTTTCAGATAATAACATTTTAGACCTGGTATTTGGGAGGGTACTGCTATGGGACAAGCTTTGCCACTAATCCTAGAGGGCAAATCAACTCATCTCCTGTGCTTCCATTTCCCATCTGAAGCATAAGCATTAAACGCCTTGTAGTTGAAGATTGAAAAGATCCATGAAATAGGCACAGATTATTGTTACTTTGCACGTGGCGCAAACAATAAAGAATTAGTCCTAGGAAAAACAGCAGAAGTGAGAGGAACATGTGGCTATCTGTATGCCATTAGCAATCCCCAGAGTCTCTTGCTCTCCCAAAGCTCATAAATGGCTATATGAACATTTTAAAAGTAACTTCTTTTAAAAAGAAAAAGGCTACTTTAATTAACTGAACATATCTTTTCTTATAGATCATAACCTTGGATCCCAATAGCTATGCTGGGAATTCAGAAGCATTTCAAATAATTAAAAAAAAAAAGAAAAGCAAGAAAGAGCAATATTCTTTTCTAGTTGGCAATTTTTCAGGTTTCATATATTAAGCTAACTTTTCATTTCAGTAATATAAAGCCAAAGATCTTTTGTAATAAGACATAAAATTTGTTTAACATCCTGGGTCATTAATAGAAATGCTTGAATTTAGACTTCAAGACTTTAAAACGTATGTGTAAATCGATAAATAAAATTGATTTATCTGCCCCTTTTTTTGTTTGACAGGACAGGATCTTACAAAAATTACTGTCTGCCAAAGTGAGAGTTTCATTCTGAGTAATAAATAGAACAAATAATTTTACTTTTTCATTATTTAACCTGCTAATATCCCCAGTGTAAAGGAGTGAGAACTCAGGCTCATGGTTTGGATGCAGTCTAAGATGACAGAGTGGCTTGCAGCAAGTGAGGGAAAGCAGTGTGGTTACCCAGGGACATGGGGCAATAGCTGCAAGTTTGCAGACCCAGGTCCCAGTGGTAGGGGTTTCTTAGGGCTGGGGCAGCACTACAAGACCAGATCACATAGCCACACTGCCAGATCGACCACCTGAAACAGAGTAGGCCCTGCATGTAGCCTTGCTTGAATGGCATCAGTATGGAAAACCATCTTTGGAACAAGAGAAATTCCACTGTCTCACCACCCCATAACTCCTTTTGTCCCAGATCTAGAAAGTCTGATGCTGACAGTCCCTTAAAGATAGTGATGGAGAGAAGATGTCTTGTTTCTCTGTCTCCCACTAGGACCATAGGGTATTCTTTTCTGTCCTTCAGGATCACTGAATGACATGAGACTCAGTCACCCTTGTTGCAGGCATTCCTGTTTCTGACTAGTTTTAAGTTGTCACACTGCAGCATTTGATGTGGAGACCTGTGAAGAATGTATGGAGACTGAATACAACATTTCTATGTGTTTTCTTAACCCATCAGACCTCTGGTCTTCAAAACATACAGACAGGAAAATTAAATTGATGTTGAAAATACTGCTGGTATTTCACAGGTAAATAAAACTAAGGGACTTGTCAAGATGGGGTTTCTTTCCAGGTTAATTTTTGCTGAGCTCTCTTCTTGTGTGTTAGGATGACCTCAACTATGTGTGGAAGCTGGGGTGACTTATTTATTATTGTTTAAATACCTGTCTTGATCTAGCAATTTTTAAAAAATATACAGCCCAGTTTTAATGGCTTGTTTAATATCTGCTGCTAAGATGGCTATGGTAAGAAATTAAAATCACTGTTGGATTGATGGGTTTTGTTTCCCAGGTCATTGTTCCACCAAGGCATCTGTCGTNCCACGAGCCTTGGGTACTGTCAGATAATAACCTTTTTGCGAGTAAATACCAAAAGCCTCTTGTTGTCTTCTGCCATAAGCAGAAAGTTGCTCCTTGTGTCCATCTAGTGAGCAAGCGGTATACTGACCGCAAAGCCTTCTCTTCCAGTTTAAATCGAGTTCAGTAAATGTATATATTTAATAGTTATTTCCAGATCCTATTACAACCTGTATATGGTTTCCATAACATTGCAAGGAGCCTGTTATTATTATTAAATGGTGATCAGGGTGGTGCGAGTTCTGAATATTTAATATTAATAAACTATATATTAATATTTTAAAAATATCATCTCACAGTAATTAATTACCCCTTCCGTAACAGCATCTTCCCCATCTGGCACCTCCTCTGCTTTGTCAAGAGTGGTTTACATGAAGCATGATGGCTGGGATGTCTTTGAAGCTTGGCATTCAGTTTTACGGGAGACTGTGCTTGTCTGCTGCTGGAAATCTGCTCATCAGGGCTCAATAATTTTTTATTGCCTTCAGTCATCAGCAGTTTTTGGTCATTGCCTATCTCACAATCACTATATCAGTTCAGTTTGATAGAACAGTGACACTGCCTAAATGGAAATATATCTGTGTTACGTGTTTGCTGAACATCTCTGAAGGAACTCATCTATAAAAGCCAGCATGTTAGTAAATGTTAGTTCATGGACAACAACAAAAAGAAGTTGGATCTACAAGTAACTACAAATTATTTACTGTGTCCAGATTCATCTACCCAATGGGCTTGGGTGGAAGAAATTCTTGAACTTTGGCCAGAAATCCATTCTTTTCTGGTTAGCAGTTACATCTGCTGCTCTCTTTCTTCTCTTTAATCCCTAGAATGTGTTCCCAATTTGATTATATTTACATACATGTCTATAGCCTCCCTTATAACACCAACCCAACTCTTCATCAGATTTCCATGGTGTATTAAGGTTTGGTTTGGATAATGTAATTTTTCTTGTGCCTGGAGAATGTGGCTTCCTGTGAGCTTTTGGAATTTGATTTCTCCCTTTATATACTCAGGTTTTTTTTCTTTCTCCCTCTTCCCCGCCCCCCTGTAGTTCTCTTTTCAGTCTATTAAGGGAATCGAGGATGTGTTCTGCATGCCCTGTGGCCTGCCATGTTTAATTTAGGTGAAGCCTCAGTATAAAAAAATATAATGGGAATTTTCATTGTGTCTGAAGCGGGTGCAAGCCATGCTCCACAGCTGAGGGTCCTGCAGGAACCATTGTGGAGATGCAGGAAGCGGCAATGAGTCATGTCTGAAGCAAACCCAACTGAACCAAACAAAAACTAAAGAAATCCAAAACTGCTATAAGTGAGTTCATAGATTTTAGTGCTTGACTCCTGCAATCAGAGCTAATGTTGCCTTGTGCAGATCCCTAGCCAAACCAACTCCTAAAATAAGCACTGTGGGTTGCAACCTTGCACTCAAGAAATGTGATGATTCACTGTCCCCCAAGGAAACCTTGTGCCTCATTAAGAGATAAAATCCAGAACCCTAGCATTCCTCTTCAATACTAAGCTGTGCTGATATGTGACATGGTCAGAGCAATGAAATCTCTCCAATGGGCCCCACAGCCAGCAGCACCTATGTGTGGTAGCCAATCCTGGAAAGGCAGAGATGCCCACTCCACCATGCCACCACCCACCTCCTTCTGGCCCTGGGATGAAAAAGGAGCAAACATCAACCAAGCACCCATGTGAGCTGATGGCATGAGGTAGTGACACAGTGGACTTCTCCAAATCCATTCTGAATATGTGGATTGAGAAGAGGCTGGTTCCCATAGGGGTTTGCTCCTAGTTTCTCAGGTAAGGAAGAGCAATGAAGCTGCTATTTTGTCCCATACCAAACTCTCCCCTGAGAGTGGATTTTCTAAGAGTTCAAAGTCTCTGCAGAGGCCAGTGTCAACAACATTTTGTATGTTTTCCTCTTTGTACAGAAAACACCAAATATTCTTGTCCTTATATTCTTACAATTGTACACTTAAAAGAATCCTGCTTCTGCAAAAGACAATCCTCTCATCACTCCAGGAAAATATTGACTAGTCATAGCTGGTAGTGAAAAGAACCCACCAAGCCAGTTCTACCAGCCAAGGTTCATGGAGCAGATACATCCAGCTGATGTGATTTATCCCATGTTTTACCACCAAGATTATGACAGAAAGGTAGGCAAGTTTTGTAAAAGGCATTATCAATGTTATTCATGTTTAAAATCAACAAATACTGCATCTCGTTCCACAGAAGTTTAAGTAGAAACTCAGAGTTTTCCAAATCTAAACCAAGGCATTCTGCATCTCTGGTTGAACAGATCTGTTGCATTAATTTGCCAAGAGTATTCACTTGATTTAGTTGAAATAGCACTTATAAAGTAATAAATGTTTAGTTTAAGAAGAGGTTAATGAGCAAAGTTTATTACTTGCTGGAAAATCGTTGAAATTGAAAGCCACATATATTTACATAAAGTATGCAGCATCTGAAATAAATCCAAATAATTTTGTTATTAATTTCCTGCATTGTTTACATGTGTTAGGGCTATGTTTACTCCAAAAGAATCACTCACCAGAAGTAACAGGAATCAAAGTGCAAACTGGTTTATTTTCCTCAGGAACTTATTAATAGCAGCATTGTTTTTTAGTGTTAAATAGATGATATGCAACAGACATTTTTCTTCATAGACACAATAAATGAGAAAATCAAGAAAAAGACTGTGCGGTCAAGGGAGTTTTTTTGTTACTAAATGAAATAAAATAAAAAATAATTCCATTTTTGCAGTCTCATATTTTTTTCTACTAATTCCAAAATATATTTAGTATGTTGCAACAGATTTTACAGAGCGATATTTAATGTACGTTTCAATGGCCAAATATTTATATAATAAAGCACTAATCAAGATCATAAAAAACATCAAGGGTTTAGTTATGTTTTCTCACAAACTTATGAATTAAAAAAAATAAATATTAAGTTGCTGTAACAAATCAAAGATGGTAGGGTGTTTAAAGTCTTCTTTTAAAGCTGGAAGGGAACATGTCACATTTGTATGGCAAGTTGCTTTATGTTAAAACAATTTCTCGTTTTTCACATTTGGTATGAAATTTATCCTACATGTTTCTTAACCTCAGACCATCTCCTCTTAGTTCTGGCACGGCTGTAGAAAGCAGCTGGATTTTCTAAAGCAGCTATGAAGGAAATTATTGAGCCCTTTCCTTAGCTCCCATCTCTGACTTCTCACTCCTTAGGTCTACAGAAGCCTTCTCAAAGGGAGTTTTACTATAGAGTAAATATGACAGCAAAAGACTCATTTGATACACTTATGGGC
Organism: Ramphastos sulfuratus; assembly: GCA_013399055.1. Lineage (NCBI taxonomy): Eukaryota > Metazoa > Chordata > Aves > Piciformes > Ramphastidae > Ramphastos > Ramphastos sulfuratus. Next base: position 305,438 of record WBNM01002457.1, on the reverse strand, counting down.
CTGTCAAAAAAAAAAAAAAAGAGGATAAGGACTGTGTTGGCTTTTCAAAGACTGTGTATTATAGCTCTGGAGCCAGCTCTCTCTTGTTTTAATAAAGACAGACACAGCCAGGATTGAGTCTTTCAAGGGAGACTTCTCATAACACCGGACAAGTAGGTTATATTTGTGTTTTACTGTGCAATACGTGGAATCACTCCTTTCTTCATCATCCACTAAATATTTCTGGGGTTGGAGTTTGTCTTGCAACAGCTAAGACAATCTGACATTATAAGGATCAAGTCCTCACATTGCCAATGTACGTGCAAGCAACCCCTCTGCTACCAAAGAACCAGCCAAGTTCTCCAGACTCTCTACATGCAAGTAAGAGAGGGAGGGAACAGAAAAGACATCCCCTTTGGAGGGCTTGTGAGCATGACACTTTTCCCCAGAGAGAACTAAGGATTTTTAATTCCTCCTGGGATGCACACGTCAGAGCAACCTTTACATTAGAGACATGGGGACTCCAGATCCCTGCCGGGGACTATGTGTGACTGCTTGAAGCAGCCTCTGCTGTACCTCTCTGCAAAGGGAACATACTTCTAGTTTTCAGTCCTATTGCCCTCCAAACCCAACTCTGCTGTGTGAGGTTTAACACTTACTTAATGAGGACTATGTGTGTGCATACATATGGGCGTGTATATATCTGTCTGCACACACACACACTAAATTAACTAAACGTGTTACTAGGATACCTCAGGAAAACCACATCCAAACAAAGTATGGAAAAAGCTATTAAAAGATTCCAGCATTTGAGCTTTTTGTGTATAGGAATAAATATGATTACAGGATACCAATAATACATTTCTTTTCCTGATGGCATTTGTAAGAGGGGCTGTTGTTACGGGAGTAAAGGGAAGACACTGTATATGATAAAACAAATTACATCTTCTCAAATAGCGTGATGCTAGTAATTAAATTGTCCACCTCAGCAAAACTTGCAGATGAGGACTGTAGTTAAAATGAAGTGTATCAGCCATTGTATAAAGTTACAAAAGGTCTGAGAAGCCTCAACAAGCCCCTGAGTTCTGCCCTTAATGCTTTTAGGAGAAATGCAGGCAAGAATCACAGAAGGTTAGGAGTTGGAAAGGACCTTGAAAGATCATCTAGTCCAACCCCCCCTGCCACAGCAGGATCACCTATACCAGATCACACAGAAACACATCCAGGCGGGTCTTGAATGCCTCCAGAGAAGGCGACTCCACAACCCCCGTGGGCAACCTGTTCCAGTGTTCCATCACCCTCACAGTTAAAAAAAATCTTTCTCATGTTTACATGGAACTTTCTATGCCTCGACTTCCACCCATTGCCCCTTGTCCTGTCTTTGGGCATCACCGAGAAGAGCCTGGCTCTATCCTCTTGGCATTCACCCTGTACATGTTTATAAACATTGATGAGGTCACCTCTCAGTCTCCTCTTCTCCAAGATGAAGAACCCAAGCTCCCTCAGTCTCTCCTCGTAAGGAAGATGTTCCACTCTCTTAATTATTGTCATGGCTGTGCACTAGACTTTCTCAAGCAGTTCCCTGTCTTTCTTGAACTGAGGGGCCCAGAATTGGACACAATATTCCAGATGCAGCCTCACCAGAGCAGAGTAAAGGAGGAGGAGGACCTCTCTTGACCTCCTAACCACAGCCCTTTTAATACACCCTCAAATGGCATTGGCCTTCTTGGCCACAAGAGCACATTGCTGGCTCACGGTCCATCTTTCGCCCACTAGGACCCCCAGGTCCTTTTCTCCTTTACTGCTCTCCAGCAGGTCAATCCTCAACCTATATTGACGTTGACAGTGCACTCTGTTCCCTCATCCAGGTCACTGATGAATCTATTGAATAGTACTGGTCCCGGTACTGACCCCTGAGGGACCCCACTAGCTACAGGCCTCCAACTAGACTCTGTTCCATTGACCACAACTCTCTGACTTCTTTCCTTCGAGCAGTTCATATCCACCTCACTACCTGATCATCTAGGCCGCAGTTCCTCAGTTTAGCTGCAAGGGTGCTGTGGGAGACAGTGTCAAATGCTTTACTGGAATCAAGATAAACTGCATCCACTACTATACTATCATCTATCCACCTGGTTATGTCCTCATAAAAGGCTATCAGGTTGGTCAAACATGACTTCCCTTTGGTAAAACCATGCTGACTGCTCCTAATGACCCCTCTTGTCCTTGATATGCCTAAAGACAGCACTGAGTATAAGTTGTTCCATTACCTTTCCAGGTATGGAGGTGAGGCTGACTGGTCTACAGTTACCAGGGTCCTCTTTCTTACCCCTTTTGAAGGTTGGAGTAATGTCTGCCTTCCTCCAGTCCCCAGGCACCTCTCTTGTCTCCCATGAGTTACCACAGACAGTGGAGAGTGGTCTGGCAATGACCTGTGCCAGCTCTCTCAGCACCCATGGGTGCATGCCATCAGAAAAAAAAGGATTTATGGATATTTATGGATGTCCAGATCAGTTAACTGTTCCCTAACCCAGTCCTCATCAACCTAGTCCTCACCAGTTAAGAAAACCCCCTCCTTCATTATGTCTTCTTCTGGCATCTTGGGCCCAGAGAATCTGAATACATGAACTCAATATTTAAAGAAAAAAATAAGCATGAATTTTAACATCTCCTTTACATCACGACTTTTTTTTCAGGGTGCCTAGTTAACCTAAATAAGTTTCCTCCTTCATCTTAAATGCAAAGATGCACAGTCAGAGGACACAGTCACTGCAGGTCTAAGCACTGACATGCACCAGTCCGAGGCAGCACTCAGGTTCATAGGATGGAGGAGTGCCTGGAAATGCACCTAGACAGCTATATGTTTTGATTTTGTAATATTCTACACAGCAGTGGTCTGGTCTTGGGACACTCTGCAGCATCCTATACTTTCCCTGAGCTCTGCACTCCACACATAACACTTTGAAGGAAAACAATCAGCCAAGGTATCAGAGCCCACCCCTGCAAGTCAGATTTGGATAATGAGAACAGAAATATGAGCAGTTAACCTTAAAAACAAAAAAAAAAAACCAAAGGTCTCAAAAGTAAACTCTTAGAAGGATGTCACATGGGCCTGTGGCTCCATTGGGTATGGTATCTGATGCATCTCACCATGATGACATGATGCTGTCTAATAACATGCAGCTTCTCTGAGCAAAGCCAAATGTCCCAGCTCCCAATGTTCTGAAGTGTCAGGGCATGTAATGAAATACTAATTTAATTGGCATTAGTCATGTGACTAAAGACAGAGGGGTTTTTTTTGTTGTTGTTTTCTAGTCATGATTTTCCAAACTAAAATTCCTCTTGGAATTGACTTTGAAGTCAGTAATGAACCTCCCATAGGGCTTAATGCAAATAGGATCATCCCTCACTGGAAATTTTAATGGAGCAGAAAAAAATATTTTTCCTCTTAAAAGATTTTCCTATTAGTACAGACACATAAAAGGCTTCTCAAAGCTATAATGTTAAATATTTTAATGTCCTGCCAAACCTCATCAATTCTCATTGTTTCGCAAACATGGCACAGACATTCTTCGGTTGCTAGCTATGGCACTTTCTGCATATTAAAATCAATAATATGCTATACAAGGAATAAAGGGTTGTCTAATGAGAAAAGTCTTTCAAAAGTCAAGACAATTCCAACTGTTATGAATGATTACAAATTATGTGGTTAATTTTAGGGGGGTTGGGTAGTAGCAAATTAAGGCCTTGGGCACATGAACCATACTTCCAAACTTCCTTTCTTTACCAGAAATTATACCTCCCCTAAACCTCCCCTACTAATCAGCTATGCAAATTCTAGGAAAGATTAATTTGACTGCCAGCACAAAGAGCTATTTTCTGCTTCAGCACTGCCCCTGGACTCTTAAAATATTTATTGGGATAAATTTCATTGACAGGATGTACTAATGTGTACAGAAGGAAGACTTTTTTCAGCTCTCTCAAAAGTTGGCTTTTTGAGTGTTATGTTTTTCCCTTTATTCGAATAGCCTCAGAAACCAATAGGTGCACAGGTATGAACCTTTGAGTTATTTTACACTAAGTAGCAGAGATATACATTTAAAGGCCCCCTCACCTGCACTGAGTTTGACCTGACTCCACAAAGGCTGATTCTGAGATCAGTCTGAACTTTAGGGACTTAATTTTTCAGGGCAGCATGAACTCTGAACAAGGAACCTAGGAGAGCAAGGAGCTACAGTGAGTGGGATAGCAGGATCAGTGGGTGACAGGAGTGGCTGCACAAACCCTGCAGGATTTGTCCTCAGGAAGGACAAGTGTCCAGTGTGTGTGCACTCCCCAGGGACTCCAGCTTCAGTTAGCTAATGTCAACAATGTCCCATGTAAGTGGCATCCTATGATGGAGCCTTTGAGAACATGTATTTTCTGCTTTCCAGCCACCTGAGCACACCTCAGTCTTTACTCACTATGTAAAAGTTAATCACCACTTCACATAACCCAAACAGGGCAGTCCAGTTTGGATCTTTTCCAAAACCTCTTCATGGACAAATTCAGAACAGACTGATATATCGGTTTTAAAAATCCTCCCACACTTTTTCCCAAAGGATCAAAATCTATCACTTCCCTGAAAGCAGCTCAGCACTACCTAGATATCAGGACTCTGGCTGCCCCAGAAAAATGACTTCTAGTCCTTTCCTGCATTGTGATGATGGAAAATAAATATTTTCAATGACAAATTGAAAGTTTTGTGGGTTTTTTGGGGTTTTTTTTTTTTTTGTTGTTGTTGGGTTTTATATATATATAAATGAGGGTCTGAGGATTTAATTTGGTTCCTTAAAGGGGTTAAATTTCTATTTCCCACTCTCCATAACAGTATACTGATATCTGGATAGAAGCTGTTATGGAATTGTCACAGGAGAAGGGAGAAGGGAAGAGGGACTGAATCATTAAGTATGCCATGCAGATTAAAGCAGCTTCAAAAGAAAAAAGGCTATTTCTTCTCCCTGTCCTTCAGATGGTGGATGTTATGTAAGCTACACACCACAGTGACGGGAAATGTGGTTGTGAATTCCCTAAAAAGAGATGAAAAGGGTGGATGTTGCTAGCTTCCCTCAAGTCCTGCATGACCAGTAACCTACCCTGAAAAACAGGACTGACTTCACTGTCTCAATGCTGTCATTTCCTCACCACACTCTAATGCCACTGTGCTTTGTGCAGATCCCATTTGTGGCAGTATATGTTATGTACGCACTGCCAGAGCCAGGAAGGAGGAATGCTTTGTCTGCCGATCTGGATGGGATTAGGTGGGATCTACACACTTAGCCCTGTCAATACCAAAAAACTTTGGTCCATGTGCAGAGCAGGATTTTAGCACCTCAGAGACTCCCTTGGTGTCAGGGGAGTTATTTGATAAAGGGATGATACTCTGAAAAAGATAGTCTTCATTTAAACACTAGATTTCTATCTAATAACCAGTGTTGATGAGTTTGTGAGCTGGACTAATGTTACAGTTAAGCAATATGGACAAAGGGATATTCATCAAGTCCTCGGGCTTGAGGTACAAGCAGTTGTTGGGTTTGGTTGAACTAGTAGTTGGCCTGTAGGGTTGATGTGAAGCAGGTGAGATATTAATTGCAAGGGCTGAGCTTAAAAGTGGATGTGGGATTGATGTCCAGTTTATACATCAAAGTGGCAGAAGATGAGTTAAATCTGCAGAGATAATTAAAAACAGATAATTAAAAACACCCCTGGATGACAAGGGCTATTAACTTGTTGCTATTCTCTGCATCCCACAGAGGAAGAAAGGGAACTAGCAGCTACTCAGGGTCACTTCAAGAAACTGTATGTATGCACAGCCCTCCCCTTCTAGAGGTCTATAGGTCCCTGCCGCTTCTCCACTGTCCTGCGAGGGTGCCAGGAGGCTAGATCTGGTAGGGCAGAAAAACTCCAGGAAACACGTTTTGACAGAAAATACTTTGCTAACCTCCCATGTGCGCTCCACATTGCCTTTCGTGTAGTCTTTGATGTCGGATTTGGTCCATGGGAAGGCGTGAGGCCGAATCTTCACTCGGGAACGGGTGGTGTCAGCCCTTCGCGCCCAGCCATTTGAGTCCTTTGACACGGCTTGGCGAGCAGGGCCGGCACTGTCCGTCCGGACATGAGGGTCTGCCCCCCAGCGTTGCTTCTGCAGTCCCAAGTGCACAAGGCAGATTTTTTTTTTTCCTCTTTCCGCCTCCTTTTATTTTTTCTTTTTAATTTATTCCTTCCCCATCTCCACACACACACACCACACCACCACACCACCCCCTGTTTTCTTTTTCCAATTCTCCCCCATTTACGACCAAGAAAGATCTGTTTTCATTTCTGCGAACATGATTGTTCCCTTCCCAGACGGAGAACGATGCGACGGCTCTGCGCGGCCGACAGGCATAGCAGTGAGAATGCCCCGGGCGCGGGGCTGGCAGCCGTGCCCTGCGGGGAGCCAGACGACTCGCGTACCTGCCCTTGAAACGCGTCTCCTGACTTCCCCGCGGGAAGGAGCTGCTGCTAGCCCACAACACTCGCCGCTGGGAGCATGCAGCTTCCTGTCGTCAGGGGCTCTTCTTCAGCTCTCTCTGCCTTGCTCTGTGCCTGCTCCCGGCTTTTCGTGCAAGAAAACCACAGAAAAGTATTAATAGTCAAAACGATGGTGTGCTCCTTTCCCCTTTCCCCTCTTCCCTGTTTCCTTTCCCCTTTCCTTTCCTTTCCTTTCCTTTCCTTTCCTTTCCTTTCCTTTCCTTTCCTTTCCTTTCCTTTCCTTTCCTTTCCTTTCCTTTCCTTTCCTTTCCTTTCCTTTCTTTTCCTTTCCTTTCCTTTCCTTTCCTTTCCTTTCCTTTCCTTTCCTTTCCTTTCCTTTCCCTTTCGCCTTCGCCTTTGTTTCGTTTTTTTTTTTTTTTGTTTTTGTTTTGGGTGTTTGCTTGGTTGCTTTTTGTTTTGTTTTTCTTTTAACTAAGTGACCAATTCACATTTGGAATCACTATTCTATTATGTTACTACTCTAAATCGTGATTTTAGAGGCGATGATTACAGGAGGGATGGATGTATACATTAATCTTTGTACCCTATAGCCTGCAGTTACAGTAGGAAGACGAAGAAAAAAAAATGTTGAGAGATTGGGGAAAAGCCTGTTGTTTTCGATGGAAGTGTTCCAAAGCTCTGGTCTGTGCCACTCGAACATTGCAAGCGGTAATTTTGAGCTGGTACTGCACTGCTTGAGGCACGTGGGAAAGTTTTGCAAAAAGAAAAGCGAAGGAAAATCAGCCTTGCCTCCACGCCAAGGGCACCGAGAAGTAACTTCACTCTGTTTTCTTACTGCCGTCAGTGATCTCTCTCGCCTTCTAAGTGATTTTGGGGTGGTTTTGTTTGTTTATCCTTAGCGGCGGGTGGACGGAGGGTAGAGGGGAGCGAGAGATCTGCTAGTAACTCCTACCGGCTATTGCTTCTTCTGGAAAATCAGCTCTGCAGGAGAGAGGTAGCGCTGACACAGAATCTGTGTCACAGCGCCGTGCCCTGCCCGAGCGCTGGGCAGCGCAGGTGGGAACTCATATCCTGTTCCAACGGACCACGGCTACCGGAGCTCACTAGGGCCAGGGCGAGAGAAAACGGGGGTGCCACAGCTGCCAGTCCTCCGAGGGGCGTCCTGACAGACCCCTCCGCGAGTTTCGCACCCAAAGGGACACATCGCATATGTCCCATCGGCCATATCGTCACCAAAATGCAACACATCAGTAAAATTCACATGTGCTTTTATCCATACACACTGATACGTGCTGAGATATAGATTGTACAAAGTGTTCGTATTAATTTGTGTATTTTTAGTATGTGAAGTGTATATCTAAGTATTTCCCACTCTGTACTCCTTGGACGTTTTCAACACGTGAAACAAATGAGGAGAAGCTGTGGGGTTGACTCGCTATTATTTAATAAAGTAACTAAAATAAGTTAATATGTATTCGATTGCATTGATTTAACTTAAAATAATCGCACACCTGCATGTGTTTTTACACACGTATGTATGGGTATTTAAGCAGAGACATCTAAATGAACGCGCAGAACACTTTGCCGTGCTCAGCCCCAACCCGGCTAAGTATGCACCGTCGCCCGGCTCCCCCGCGGCCCTGAGTCCAGACAGAACAGCCGCGCCTTCGGCGAGGGGGTAGGAAGGAGCAGGTGCTTTACTCCCACTGCTGCTGTTCTCAGACCTATGGGAAGGGCACAATATTGGCCTTTAAACCCCAGCATCCGCTCAGCTAGCACGGTTACAGAACAAAACCCAACCAAGCAAAAACCCCAAAACAAACAAAAACGGGAAGGGAAGGGAAGGGAAGGGAAGGGAAGGGAAGGGAAGGGAAGGGAAGGGAAGGGAATGTTGTGTGCATGGATGCAGGAGCAGCGCAGGGGCAGGCCAGTGGTCTGAGGATGGGGACAGGGGAACTGGGGCATGCAGACACTTACATCTTGTTGGTGCCACCCATTGCCTGCCCTGCAGAAGGTTGAGAGTTTGTGGTTGTGACAGCTCTCCATGGGTCACATAGTGTCTTCTGGTGCTTGGGGTCCCTACCTTCTCACCCTCATCTGCCACGTCATGAAAACATCCTTTCCCTGAAGATTCTCCTAGCTCTCAGCTTGAGACTCTATATGCTATTTGAATATATGCTATCATCAAGTTGAAAAGCACTTGGTGTTGGGCAGGGTACAGTTTACACCTGTCCTCAGGGTTCTGGCCTGCAGCAGGGAGGGAGAAGAGACCTTCTGTAGTTACACCTGTGCAGTGAGAGTATCTGACTAGTTATGTAGCACCCCCACCACACCTTAAGGTCCTGCTGAAATCTGTGGAGGGTAATGGAAGAGGTGGCCCTTTTTGTATGGGCATCAGCCCTCCAGGCTGGGTGAAAGTCCCCAGCATAGCATTTCTTGCTCCCCACCGGCTGCAGGAAGCTGGGTGGGCTTGAGGAGGAACTGGTATTTGGAGACTAGTGGGCTGCCTGGTCCCATCAGGGAAAGAAAGGAAGGACAGGCTGAGCTGCTGTGGGATCAGAACCCTTGGGCTGCAGAGGGAGTTTGAACTAGGTTATTGGTTTTACTGCGATGTTTTTTTCCGCTGGGTGGGTGGGGAGGGGAGAGGACCTCCTTTTCAACTGATGCTGCCACTGTGGAAAAGTAATGTAAGGGCTCGCAAAATCAAAGCAAGCTATAAACGTTGAAATGTCCTTTTGCTCTTGTTTAAACATAAGCAAAGTGTACCCCTCCCCAGTCATAAGCAGAGATCCCCAAGTCACTTTGTGAGCACCTTTTCCCATCACAAGGTTTTAAAGCATTTTGACTGGAGCACAAACACAGAGCTGAGGGATGCTGGAATGTTAAGAGCACTCACAGAGGACTGCGTACATTGATCCTAAAGGTACATGTCCTTAGTGGCCACCAACCTGGTGTTGTGGTCTTCCCCAAAATTACTGCAAAAGAAGGGCTGCTGGCAAGCTGAGGGGTACAGATAGAGATTCGTCCCTGTACCTGGAGGGCTAGAGGTGAGCACAGCAGAAATGGGCTCCAGGGATGAGCTCACTTTGTACTGGGGACAAGCCCCTTCTTTTTTAGGTGTCAAGCTGTACAAAACCTTTCATTCTCTGAATGCCAACCTACAAGTCCCACTGCCTCAAAGACAAGGACAGCTGGCCTGGTTGCCAGACTGCAGGATACGTCCTTCTATAATAACTTTGTGCTTCCCTGAGACAAGTGCTCTTGTTGTAAACTGGGGAAACCCTAGTCGTTCTGTTTTGGCGGGGACAGTGTAGCAGTGGGGAGACGAATCTGCCTGCTACAGGCAAGATCTACCCTGCTTTAGATCTTCCCGCAGGACACTTCCCCACCGCCCAGCAGTGCTAGCTGCAGAGTCCGGGACGCTTTACTGACCCCGAGCCGGCTCTTTAATATGAAGAAATAATACCCAGGGAAATCTGAAGTATTATTTAGGGAGCTGGAATGGCTCCATCAGTATTCTCCATCTCTTCCCGAAAAGGTGTCCCGGGAATCTTTACCTACCCTTCGAAGCCTTAGCAAAGAGAGCAGGCCCGATGTGTGATCCTGAGCACAAAGCATCAGAGGAATTTCCACCAGGGAAAAGACCGCAGAGCCGGGGGCACTCGCCGTCGCGGCAGCTGGGCCTGTCCCCGGGTGCTGAGGGGCGGCAGGCGCAGCCCCCGGCGGGGCGTACCTTCAGGCACGGAAGCATTTAGCGGTTTCGGCGGCATTAACTCCTAACAGGGTGTGAAAAGTATTGGAGATTGAAAGAGCTGTGGGAAAGTGGATTCTTTCCAAGTCAGGCTGGTTGGAGCTTTTCTATCCTCTGCAGGCGGACACCTGGTGCTGCTTGTGCCACTGCTCCCTCAACAGAGCAGCCCCTTCCCGGCAGCCGGGGTTCAGGCAGTCCGCTAAATGCGGTGTCTCTCGTTGTTTGATTGTCAGTTTTTATACCTGGAAAACCTGACATCGCTTTTTGCTACCAGCCCGTTCACCGCTGTAACTGCCAGCGCCACGTCACCTGGCGCGGGAGACGCCACTCGGTGACAGGTCTACTGCAGGTGTCCTGGCCTCGCCGGGCCGAGATTTCCAAGCTTCTTTTGCTTCAGGAGCGGAGGCTAGGCCTCATTCTGCCTCCAGCCGCAGCGGCCCACACAACTGTGTCTTTGCCGGGGACCTTCTATCCACCCAGCCGTCGCAGCCGACTGAGCAGCGCAAGCATCGCGGCGCTCCCAAGGGCGGCCGCCCAAAAGCCTGTGGTCCCCTCTCCCAGCTCTCCTGTCGTGTTTGGGTTTGTTTGGGTTTTTGGTTTTTGTTTTTTGTGGGGAGGGTGTGGGGTTTTCTTGTTGTTTTGTTTTAGTTTTGTTTGTTTGTTTGTTTTGGGGGATGGGTTTTTTGGTCCCCAATACCCCAATTGGGGTTCGTTCGGTTTTATGGTTTGTTTCGTTTTGTTTTGCTTTGTTTTGTTGTTTTTCAGTGCGAATGGTCCGAAAAATAGACACTGGACAAATATTTCAGATCTGATAAAACGTAATCAGACGTTAACACAAAAAATGATTTAGTTTCTCCTCGGCAGATAAGACAGTGGATGGCGCAAGAGCTCACTCCTGCCAATTTGATCTTCCCCGAGCGCTGCTGGGCGGTGGAAGGTGGGCATGCCTCAGGATCCGGTGCTGCCGACCAGCCCCAGCCCCTGGCCTCTCCTCCTGCCCAGCGCCGCCCCCCATGTCGAGTGGCAGCGGGGCCTGGTGGCGGTGAAGCCGCCGCCAGGAAAGAGACTGCAACAGGACTTTCCCGGGAAGACTGGTGCCGTGCGAACGCCCGGAAAGGGAACCGAGCATCGCCATCCTTTACCTGTCTTGGACAAAAGGCACAGTGAGAAAATCCCTCATCTGGCAAATAAATACAAATCTTCCTCCAGTACTCATGGAGCCCCTTGAGCGGTGCTTGTGGCATGGGAGTGAGCAGCCGCGGTGTTTGTCTCGCCATGGGGTTCTGAGTAATCTCGAGATAAAGACGGGCTCCTTTTGTGAATAAATCTATTTCTGAGCATCAGGAGGTCTTAAACAAATAAGTAAAATAAAAGTGCCCCCTCCGACCTGTGATTTAGAGACAGTTAAAAATAATTGCCCATGTTAAGAAGCAGAAGACGAGGTTGCAGAGAAAACTACCTTCTTTCAAAGCCCGCTAATAGCCATACGATTCATTAGGGTACTTAATCCTAATAATCTCCCTAGCATCAGTCCCGGTGACCCAGCCCATTAAGAACTACCAGCGAAATCCTATAAAACAGGCAAGGGGAATGTCCAACATATGAGCGCATTTATTAGAGTTAAGTTCCCGAGATTACGTGCCACCGGTTTCCCTGTATACCGCTGCATGCAGGTTGGGGAAAGAGGGAGCTCTGCTTTGGGAAAGGCCAGATGCAGGACCAGGGCTCCAGGAGAGGGATGGCTGGTCCCACCGTCACTGTCACCCACGTCCTCCTTGCTTGCTTTCTCCGGTCCTAGTCTCTCTAGTCAAACCATAGCTACATTTGTGGGGAGTATGTTTTCCCTGTGATTAAATTCAGGCCAACCAGTGGCAGCTAGAACGAAACAAAATGCACAGAGTAACATTTCGATCATAAACAGGAGTTAACAGCTCGAAAAGTTTGAGAAAAGAAGAAGGGGGAAAAAAAAAAAAAGGAGCGAGACGAGACACGACACAGGACGACGACGACAAAAAGGGCTCCCTTTCACCAAAACATATCAGTGAGTCAGTGCCATGTCACCCTACGTGGAGGAGGCGGATGAGAGGAAGACCGAGTTAAGAGAAATGAAGGAAGCAGCGAGTTCGCCTTCTCTCGTGCCTTCAGAGCTGCAGACAAACCGGACGTCTGCTTGGCATCCCTTTGCCGCGGTAAGGTCTCTGTGATTTACGACGCTCTAACTATTACGGTGTTGCCGCGACTCGGAGTAGGACTGCAGGAGGCGCGCACACACGCAGGGCACTGGGGAGTGAGGAGCCACCGCAGGCCAGGGGATACCGCAGCCAGTAGGGCTTCTTGGGATGTGGCTGGGCCTCGTTCCTGCCCGGTCCTACCGGAGCGCCGGTACGAACTCAGCTGGAAATCGTGCCCCCCGGGCAGAGTTAAAGCTCTCCCAGGATATGCAGGGGAGCAAGCCGTCTTCGGACTTTGACTCTCCACAGTTCTCCTACCAATACCTTTTTTTTTTTTTTTTTTTTTTTTTTTTTCTCTCTCGATTTTTGGGGAAAAAACGGCCCGGGGGAACGGGGGCTCCCCA
>WBNM01002457.1:274362-285431 GCA_013399055.1 Ramphastos sulfuratus | reverse complement strand
GGGAGGAAGGGGAATGGGGGGCTGGATGAGCAGTTGAATTAAAGCCTTTCAATTCTTCTGAGGAAGGAAAGACTGAGAACAAGGTTAGTAGGAACCATTTCCAAGAAGAATGAGCAAAATCAGGTTGTTTACACTCAGGAGGAAAGTGATGGGGGATGAGGCCTGGGGCACTCCGCATGATGGTCACCTAGACCCCCCGGCTGTCATGCCAAATGTCCTGCAGTAGTAGCAAGCCGTGCTAGAAGGTTTGAGGGCTCATCTGCTGTCGAGAGACCTCGCCGGCGTTGCTCCTTTGAAGTGGGGAGGAGAGGGCACCCCAGCCACAACCCGCAAGAAGCCCTTAAGCATCACCCAACCGCGCCAAGCGGGAAGAAGGGTTCCAGAAGGAAACAGCCCCTTTGTTTCTGATCTCGGCACTGGGGGGGAAAGAATATATTGCAAAAGTAGTGGGGGAAAGGCGTAAGAGCTGCTACACGTTGTACGTCTCGAATAGAGGGCTGAGATTCTCGGTGCTGTTAAATCCCTTGCTTCTTGCCGTTTACTTGCAGCAGTGAGGTATATCTTTGGGGGAGGCGGGCCTCCCAAACTCCGCCGCTTCCCGAGGAGGCCGCTGTCGGTGCCGATAATGGAAGCGGCGCCCCCGGGTCTGCAGCCGGCATGTCCTCCCCTCTCCCGGCGGCGTCTGCGCCCAGCACCCGCCGGCTGCCCTTCCCTTCCTCCACCCGCTCTCCCTCCTATCTCTGGTCTTTCTTTAAAGTCTTAGAATTCACCCTCCCCGGAAACTCCCCAGCCCCACTGGGACGAGGACTTTAGCCGGACTCCCGGCTGCCACCTCCTAGCGCGCCCGGCGGGACAGGGTGAGTGGTCGCACCTCGTCCCCTGACACTGCCCCCCGCCCCGTCCTGTCCGGGCAACCTCTCTCCAACGCCAAGAAGCGTTATCCGATCGAGAGTGGGGGGGTCGGGCTTCGGGGACCATCCCAGCTTCTGCCGTCGCCCCCAGCCCCTCTCACCATGACCTTCCGCTTACCTGGTCGAGGCTTCCCCGTGCTCAGTGGTATATGAACAGAGGGGCAAAGTGAAGGCCAGGGTCCTTCGAGTTGGGAAAGGTTCGGTCGTGGTACCCCTCGCACCCTGGAGAGATCCAGCGGGAAGAAGAGAGAAGAAGCCTGTTCCTCTCCCCCCCTTTTTCTCCTAGTTTGAGTCGAAGTGACCCGCAGTATCTGGAGAAGGTTTTTGAAGACGTTTGAGAGGGAGGGAGAGAGTTTTCTGCTGAGAAACTCAATCTGCCATACAGTAGCGGCGGCATCTGGGATCTGTCACGGCTGACAGCACCACAGGGCACACAGACATGATCTTCCGCACAACACTGCAACTCCCCAAAATACCCTTCTCGCTCCCAAGGTGCTTGCCGTGTTGCATCACGCTCCTTCGCCAAAAGGGAGAAAGGAACCTGGATCTGCGACAAACAAACACGCCGAGGGGAAGGCGAGAGAGATCACCCCCGGCCCTGCAGCGTGAAACGCACGACCCCGAGGAAGCAGGGCGAGAGGCGATGTCACGCTCGGATGGCGCAAAGGCCATAAATGTAAGCGCCAGCGCCGCGAGATTCTCGAGAATGACTTTAATGAATAATTTCGGAGACAGTTATGGCTTTAGGTAATTACCGCGCGGCTCTATGAAAACCAGATTGAGAGAGAAGCTGTCAAGGCCGGGCCGTGCTCCTCGGCTCGCCTCTGCCAGCCCGCCCCGGTTCTCTACTGTGCCGCTGTTTGACCCCCAGGCGCTCCCGGACCCCCTCAGCTGTCGGGGTCCTACTTCTGGCAGGATTGTCAGCAAATCTGCGGTGGTTTCAGGCTTGGCTGGGAATCTAATATTATCATTATTATTTTAATCTCTTCCGCCTCCTATATTTTCTGGCAGGACATTTCATTGTCTTTTAGGTCAGTTTTAGAAAGCTGCTATGGGTTTGCATGCGGATTTAGCTTTTTTAAAAGTTAGTTAGACGCAGCTGTTTCAACCTACAGCCACATATGGCATGCAAATAGAGACCTCTATAGGAGAATAGGGGTCTATTATCTCCACATGTTTAATATACGTGGCCGGGAAAACGAATCTACTGCTATACATTAAAATATACTCCTACATTTTTCTCCCGAGTACTTTGGGCAACACGGCGGCTTGTTCCTGCTTTGAACAGGCTTCACGGTTCGCAAATAAACGGCTTCGAGATGTGGGCGCGCTGCTCTGCATTATTTCGCTAACATATTACTGCTGTTCCCACTCCCGGCTGTAGCCGTACCTAGTCCCCAGGCCGGCGGGGCTGCAGATGCCCGCGCCTTTCCACGGCGGGCCTGCTCCGCGCCGGGGGCCGGCTCCCCGGGAGCGGCCTGGCTTCTCCCAGCGGGAAGTCGGCTGCAGCGTCGGGGGCTCCCCGGGGAGAGGCGCCGGGGCGACAGCTACAACCCCGCTGAAGGGCCGTCGCCAACCGGTGCTCTCTCGGAAAGCTCAGAGATGGGATTCACTGGTATTTTTACACTCGGGTTTGTTTCATAGAACTATTTTTCTCTCTTTTACTTCCTTTTTTATTTTTCTTCCACTTTTTTTTTTCCCCTTTTTTTTCCCCCCCTCCCTGCCCAAGTCCTGGGGCTGGTGGCTGTTCTGGAAAGCCGAGCGCGGAACATGCCACTTGCACTAACTCAGAAAGGAAACGTTTCTTTTCCATTCCAGATTACAGATAGACACAGCGGAGCTTTGAGGTATCTTTGGGGGGAGTGTATCTTTAATTGTATTCTGCTGGTACAAAGAACTGGAAGTGAACTTTTCCATTTATTATTAGTGTCACTCGAGCCTTTTTTCTCTTCCTTACTCCTGGCAAGTACATTTTATCCTGAGAATCTAATCCTTCAGACAAATAGTCTAACTTTATATTTTTTTTTTCTCTGAAGACGAGATCAACCGTTTTCTCATCGACCTCCACCTCCCACGCCCCCATTCTTCCTGGTAGTAGCATTGGCTGTAACGTACAGCTGGACAAGTGTCAGCCGTCCAAAATTCCGTGAACAGCCGGCGAAGGTTCAATTATTATTTTTTATATCCTTGACATGGGGGGATGGGAGGTGGAGGGAAACGGACACTAAAGAATTATACAAAACGTACAGAATCATAAAGTAAAAAAGTTTGTGAAAATAAACTTGGTCAACAGGGTCTCTGTTGGCTCTCCTGACCCGCCGGGCCAGGATTTTCATGATGGCTGATCGGCATTGCCATCAGCCAGCCCCGGCTCTCAATTAGAGGTGATTCATTAGGATTTAATAGCAGGTGCAAACCCATCTCCTCGCTAGCAGCAGGGAGGGGTAGGGAATCGTCTTGTTGCACAGCACCTTCTAGTTGCCCTGGCTGGTTGTAAACGTGACTGCCACTTTGGATAGCGGGGTGTCAGCGCGCCTGCCATTGCCCGCACGTAAGCATTACACTTTGCTTGGCTAATTTCTCCCTGCCAAAACATAAAGTGGGAATCTGCCTGACTCTGTATTTATTTTTGAAGGCAAAGCTGTGAGCGAATGCGCCGGGAGAAATAGGGCTGAGATAAAGCAAGTGCTGGGCCAAGGGCTGGGTGAGAGCTGGGGACGATAGGGGAGAGCACTGCCCCCGGAATGCAACGCTTTTGCTTCCTCAAAGCCCCAAACAGACAAATAAACAAACAACCTCGACAGCAAACTCCAGAAGACCCGGAGCCTCCGGGGACAAGAAATCGAGCTGTGGCGAGAAGCCCTGGGGCGGGAGCGCCGTGTCCCGCTATACCCGCATCCCAGCTGGCAGCAGCGTCCAGGATGGAGTTNAGAGCCGGAGCCTCCGGGGGCTCGAAATGGGCTTATCCGGGGAGCCCCGGGGCCGCACCCGCGTCCCAGCTGGCGGCCGGGGCTTGGAAAGCGCCGCCGTGATTACACCCAAGTGGAGAGCAGGATGGCTCCTAGCCGTCTGATCTGACGTCAACATGTCTCTAGCTCCTCGCTGCAAGATAGAGGGAGCAGAGCCGGAGGAGGGAAGGCTCTAATCATTCCCAGATGTCTCTAATAGCAGATATAAAGACTTATATAGTGTCTGTGAATAAATTTGTAATCAATGCTCTACAACCGGATCATCAAAGCAACGACATTTCTAGAGGAAAATGGAGATGGGGAAGCTGGAGAAGAGAGAGACACACACCACGTTGGTTTGGGAGGGGAGCACAGAGATTCCCAGTGAGGCACTGGCCCCGCGCATGGCTCGGCTTTGCTAGAATTTATGTGAATATATAACTCAGATAACAATTCTGCTTTAATCTCAATTGTGCGGGACGAGCTGAAACAGCTGAGCAGTAATTGGCCAATTATAAATATAAAAGATTGGAAGTCATTTGCAAAGGCACATATTTCACGGACCGCAAAAAGAAATAAATCCCAAATTAAAAATATATAAAACATTGATAAGCCTGTCGTTACAGCAGAGGGGATTATGTGTGGAATGAATTTCCTTTCCATCGCTACTTGGAGGTTTCTTCTGTATGTATTTGTGAGTCGCTGGGCGAGTACGTGTGAAAAAGGAGGATTAAGGTTAGGTTTCCAAGTGTAAAAGGAGGATATTTTGCTTAGAACTGTTATTATTAACCTTCTCCCCCAACTCTTCCCCGCCCACCTTTCAAGCTCACGTTCTCTCAATGGCATCCCCTGAGCGTGTTTATATCCTTACAGTTGCAGCGCATGTCTCGGGGCTTGTTCTAGGGATGCCTGCGGCTTGGACAAAGAGGCCCGTTACACCTCTCTGACAACGACAGCAAATTAGCACTAATTATTGCAATACTCTCTTGACGCACAGAACAGCTCCTGGGAACGAAGAGTTAAAAAAACCTCCAAACAACAACAATCCACCACATAAAGCCAAACTAAGTAAAAAAGGCTTACCACAGTTCATTTCTCTTGCCTGCAGGAAGGCAGGCATACCATACAGGTCCGATAGGAAGGAAAGCACATAAACCCCGCAAAGCAGGCCAAGGGCCGGAGTTTCCCCCGGTGCCCTGCACGTTGCAGAGAACTGCTCAGACCCCAATACCGACGGTGGCGGCCTCGCTGCCTCCTCGCTCCGCCAAACTCTGATCCACCCTAACCTGGTACAGCTTTAAAAAAAAAAAACAACCCACACGCCCATTTTTGCCTACACCACCCCTAGCAAAACAGGCCGCCGCCGAGGAGGTCCTTGCCTCCTTCCCTGCTAAGAAACGGGAGCAGTATTTCGGGTCCGCATCTGGGAGAACCGACGGGGCGCTCCCTGGAAGGGCAGCAGAGGCAGACCACCACCGGGGGAAAAAAAAAAAAAAAAGCTATTTCTCTGAAAGGGGATTTCCCCCCCCCCGAGATAAATTCTCCCTCCTTCAGCCAGGAAACTAGGTGACCGGCTACAATATGAGTAAACCGGGGCCCTGAGATCGTCTGCGCGAACATGCCATCAATGACTGGGCTGCACTCCTTCGACCCTCCCTGCCTTTCTCTCCCCCCACCCACATAACGCAGAGAAATATTGCAGAGTGAGACAGGCTACCGTCTCTCCTACATGTCTTTCACCTCTGAAAAAGCTCCCAAAAATGTTCTGGTCCCGAGGAATTACCGTGCAGGGTGCGGGCTGTTATCAGGCCTCGAGTCCACTAAAGGAGACCTGAGGCCAGGGCACTGACATCCCCGTCTACCATCAATTTACCTTCTGCTTCCCTATTTAGCTTTTAACGTCAAAACCTACATATTTGTCGGCTCCGGGCTGTCTAGGGCTCTTGTGATTTAACTACTGGTATGATTGTTTCCGAGAAAATGGCAAAATCCTCGTTAGCAAGCAGTTAAAAGAGATCCTCCTTAAACTATACAGGGGAGCTCCCGGTTCCGAGAAATTACCGTTTAAAAAAAAAAAAAAAAAAAAAAAAAAAAAAAAAAAAAAGAAAATTATTGATGGGGGAAATATCGGAGAGGTGATTCTCCAAGCGGTAGAGCAGCCCGCCATCCCCGATCCCGCTTCACATGCCCTGGGGAAACTGCAGTCCGGCAATTCGGTCAAGGGAAGACACGGCATTTGCAGGGATACTGCCTGAAACGTGCCACACAGCAACCCTAGCAGCCATCCCTCGCTTCCGCCCCAACCTCTCTCTTTCTTTTTTCTTTCTTTCTTTTTTTTTTTTTTTTTTTAATTGCACTGAAAAAAAAAATCGTTTTGGGTAGGATAGAAGTGCAAGTTACTCCATTTTAT
Source organism: Ramphastos sulfuratus (assembly GCA_013399055.1). Classification (NCBI taxonomy): domain Eukaryota; kingdom Metazoa; phylum Chordata; class Aves; order Piciformes; family Ramphastidae; genus Ramphastos; species Ramphastos sulfuratus. The sequence continues at coordinate 279,162 of WBNM01002457.1, read as the reverse complement.
CAACCGGATAACTAACAGGCAAGAAAAAGGAAATAAGGGGAGAGATTTTTCTCCAAAGGCAAGTGTCGGTAAACAGAGACCCATGCCGGAGCGTAGAGACGGGTTGCCTGACCCAGCGGGAGAAGGGCACATCAGTTTTGTCCAGTTGTTGTAACCTCGCAACCTTCCCACTATCAGCAGGGGCAGCAAAGCGGCGCAGGGACTCCCTTATCTTTTTATGGGCAATTGCACATCTACCTACGCTTATTGCCGGGTCTTGTCGGGAGCCACTTCCTTAGGCGCAGCGGTGGAGAAAGCAGGCAGGTATGCAGCCCTGGACCTGGAGAGAGAGCCATCTTGAATTAAGTTGAGGTGGTTTAGGTAAACGTTTAAAATACGAACCCAATTTTAATTATGGAAAAGGTGGGAAACCTTGCTCTTAACCACGAATTGAAAAAAAAATACCTAAGGCATTAACTTTTTTCTGCCTACGATACAGAGAAATGTTGTGCATTTCCCAGTGTTAAATTTCTGCAGCTTCCCCCCGGCACTGGGAAGCAGAAAAGCGATCGGCCTGGCAGCAAGGCACTTCTAAAGAAGTTGGGAGATAACTGTGTAGATATAAGGAAAGAGAAGTCTTATTGGGGAAGCAGATGAACATACTAAAAAGAGTCAGAACACACATTGCTTCAGTGTGCACTCAGGGAAAAAACTCAAATCCCCCAAAAATCAAACATTATCCCCAAAAATGGTTTACAAAATATAATGCTGCCTGTGGCAGACTGGAAGTACGCAACTCAGTAGAGTTTTGGGAGCTACAAAGTTATATTGAGTTCACTGTAACTCATTGTAAATCTTACATATCCTTCCACACCCCCCGCAAATCCCTTGCCTTGTTCACTCTTTCTTCCTTGACGTAAAATTACCTGCAACATAATCACTCCGAGTAAAGCCCTGCGGCCTCCCTCGCCTGGCCCCGGCACCCCTCCGGGGACTCGGCCCCCGCCGCCCGGCCCCGCTTCGGGCTCGGCTTCCGCCAGCGCCTGGCACTGCCACAGCCCGGGATCCAGTGGCAGGAAAACTGCGCATCGTTGCTACTGCTGACCCACTACAGGGTTTGCACCCTAGTCCACTTCCCATTAACAGAAAATCTCCGCATGGAGAGCACCACAAGGAATTTCTATTCAGCCGAACTGACGATTTCTGCTCAACGCTCACGGTGTTGGAGAGATCCCTCCCTCTACCCCTCTTTTCACTCAGTCACTTGTTTAAAAATAAACTTAGGAGCCATCTTTATAATTTAGTTTACTTCCGAATATTTTAAATATTATGAAAAAAAGCCATAAACAACGCTGTTATTCAAAACATTTTGAGGTATAAAACATAAAAAGATTTTGATTTTTTTTCTTTTTTTCCCCCTCTCTCNTTCCCCCCCCTCTTTTTTTTTTTTTTTTTTTTTTTTTTTTTTTTATAAAAAACACACACAGTGGTTTATTGAGTACTTACAATGTTTACACCTTCAATATTAATTAGATTCCACATTTTTCCTTACGGACGGAAGTGCACATAACCAATAACTGTTGAAAACTTCTTCAAATACTGAACGACCACAACAAAATTACAACACTAAATACTGAGTCAATCGAAATATTGGTGCAACTGCTTCTGTTGAAATATAACTTTATAATCCCATGAATATTTATATCCAAAAGGCCAAATATTAAAGATACACTTCACATACACACTAATGCCAGGGAGGGATTTCCCCCCCCTTTTCTACGGTTCTCTTTTTCCCTGTGTGTTTTATACAGAGCAAGTAACATTCATGAAACTATTAGAGACATTACCCCTTACCAAGTTGGAGTTTCCTCTTCATATATGGAATGCTTTTTCCCTCTCCTTCAAATATCCACATTTTTGGGGGGTGGGGGAGAAATTGCACATAAATAAACTGGACGATTCCAAATACAAAGAGTCCTCAGAGAAGAGCTCACTACTGAGACTAAGAAGACGGCTTTTCCAGTCCTGTCGTTCTCACTGCTTGAGCTCCAAAGCCCAGACATGCTGCGGCCAGCCAGTCCTCCCTTTGGTTTTCTTATCGTTGCTGCTAACTGTGCTTTTCAAGATTTCGTTCTGAGGAGACAGGATGCGAGGGGGGACAAAAAGAAACGGAAGCGGGAGAAGAGAAAAAATGGTTAGAGATATTCCTCTCCTTTCTATGTCGCCGCTGCCCTGGCCCGAGAGGGAAAACTATGAGGAGATGCAGACTCTCGCCGAGGCCTTCTGGCTACAGGGGACAAAGTGGGGGGGCCTCTGAGGGCACCCGACGCGCCCGGGAGTGCCTTCGTGTTCTGTGCGGCCACTCGCGGTCTCCGGCTGAAGCCGAAGCCCTCTATTCACATCATCACTGCCTTTCCCCGGCCGGCCCCGGGCTTCAGCAGCTCCGGGAGCGGGCTGGAGGCTGAGCGTCGCCAGCCATCTACGGGGGTTGAGAAATGCGGAAAGGTCCGTGCTAAACCATCACTCCCGGGCTGCGGGAAGGAGATGGGCGCAGGCACGTATTTGGGCAAAATATCGGGCCAGCAGCCACCGAGATCTGAGGGAATATCGCTCGAGTGTGGCTCAAGTCTGAAAAGTTCAAGGGCAGAGCGCTGGGGCAGGAAACGCCGCGCTGCGAACCTGCTATTCGCCGAGGGTTTAAAGCCGGCTGGTCTTAGCAAGTAATCATGCTTCTAACATCTTATTTAAAGAGAGCGGAGGCTTGTCTCTGGCGGGATCACGGGTTAGGAGCTCAAGCCCTTGAACGGACTTTCCCCCACGAGGGGCCCTACTGTCGCGGCGTTTCTCCTGCGGCTGCCCGCATCCGCCTTGCCGGATCAGGGCCCTCTGCGAGAGCCAAGGGCTCGAAGGACCGCCCGCAGCCGTGTCCTGTCCCTTCCTCGGCCCGCAGATACGCCTAGGGAGCGGCAGGACCCCAATATCCCCTACAGACATCACACAGCGACCCGATCCAGCCGGGCGCCCAGTAGTAGGGTTGGGGCCCCGCAATCGGCAGTGTAGCCTCCTCTCTGCCGCCATCCCCGTCCCGCCCCGTCGCATCCCGGAGCACTGACCAGTTCTTTCTTTCTCTTCTCCTCCTTCACGTCTGTCTTCTTGATCTCTGCCTTGAAGGCCTCCGCCTCCCCGTTCTGGTCATCCTTCGCCAGCAGGTCCATGAGGTAGGCGATGTAGCTGGTGGCCAGGCGGAGGGTTTTGATCTTTGAGAGCTTGGTGTCAGCGGGCACGTTAGGGATGCACTCCCGCAGCTCCGCGAAAGCGCTGTTGATGCTCTGAGTCCTGCGCCCCTCNTTCCCCTCAGCACTGCCCCGCTGCCCACTGCCTCTCCATAGGGTGTTGCAGCAGAGTCCCCGCGCGTTCCCGAGTGATCCCCCCTCCCCGGGCGCCGCTGCCGCCGCTCATGCGTTGNAGGGTTGGGGCCCCGCAATCGGCAGTGTAGCCTCCTCTCTGCCGCCATCCCCGTCCCGCCCCGTCGCATCCCGGAGCACTGACCAGTTCTTTCTTTCTCTTCTCCTCCTTCACGTCTGTCTTCTTGATCTCTGCCTTGAAGGCCTCCGCCTCCCCGTTCTGGTCATCCTTCGCCAGCAGGTCCATGAGGTAGGCGATGTAGCTGGTGGCCAGGCGGAGGGTTTTGATCTTTGAGAGCTTGGTGTCAGCGGGCACGTTAGGGATGCACTCCCGCAGCTCCGCGAAAGCGCTGTTGATGCTCTGAGTCCTGCGCCGCTCCTTGCGGTTCGCCGTGCCCCTGCGCTTCACCGGCCGGGGCCCCCCAAGCCCGGGAGGGCCGTTTCCAGGCGGCACCCCCCCATAATGGGAGTGGTCCATACCCGGCGCCCCGTTGGCGTACTCGGGGCTGTAGGACAGAGCCATGCTGTAGTCGGGGGGAGACATCTCCGGGTGGCTGCTGATGAGCCAACCGTGGAAGTAGGGGTTCTCTTCGTGGCCGCAACGGGNTGCCTCCACCTCCTCCTCCTCGCCCGGGGCCGGGTCTTCGAGGGAGCGCGCACAGTAGAAAAAACAACCAAAAACCGCTATGGAGAAGTCGATCAAAACAAAACGGCTGGGCTTCCCAGCCCGGGATCTTCCTCGCCTCTTGCTTCCCTCTGCTCTCGCCAAGTCCACCGCGGCCCGGGCGGGTGGTACTTACGAGCGGCCCCCCTCCATGCGCCCCCGGCTCGAGGCGGGCGGCTGCGTGGCGGCGGCGGGGGCCGTCAGTGCCAAGCAGACTCAAGCATCGTTACCCGCCGCGCCGCGGGGGTCAGCGCCCCTGCGCTCCTCTGGGGCATCCGTGCCGCTCGGCTCGGCTCAGAAGCGGAGGCGGCGAGGCTGGGTGCGGAGCTCTGGCAAGGCTCTCCGACACAATCTCCATGTACAGCTACATGTTTAGGGCCGCTCGGGTTAATATATGTCGTCAGAAGCGGCGGCCGCCAATGGCTGGCGGCGGAGGCGGAGCCCGCCGCCCTCCGCAATAAAACTTTTTGATGTTCACTCTGCTAATTGCCGAGCTCCTCTTTTAGGATTGGCTGCCCCTCCGCATCCATAATGTAATTAAAACAAGGGGGAAAAAATATCATGGAGGCAGAGGTTAATGCGAGTGTTTAGCAGATGCCTTACTGTAAAATCTNGCAGCGGCAGCGGCGGCAGCAGCGAAAGGGTAGCCTTCATGGTGCACCACCGGGTGGTGGGGGAAGCCGCCCACTAGACTCATCCCCGCTCCCTAGCGCACCGCACCCCGCCCCCCCAGGCCCCAAAACAAAGGTTTCC